>JACXGK010006014.1:0-30438 GCA_016801125.1 Novumbra hubbsi
CTCACAGCCAGGACCTGACTCTGATTCCGGTTTGTTCTCCCCAATCAGAGACAGCTGTACACTGTTGTCTCTGATTGGGGAACCTATTTATGTGTCGTTTAGTTTTGGATGTTTGTTGGTTCATTGTTTTTCTGTCATTCGTTGCTGTCGGTTACTACCGTCATTTGTTTCGTTTGAACTGTTTTGTTGGAGCACCTGGTGTTTTTCTTACGTAGCTCTTTGTTTGCTATTTGTTTTTGTTCTGAATTAAAGCTTATCATTTCGCTACAGCTCTGCAGTTGTGTTCGTCCTCCGGAGATGGCAATCTTGATAAAACCTAGTGCACATATTGTCATTTATAATATAAAATATATGGTATGTACCAGAATCAATTTGGGTTCCTCAAATTTCTGTTTTCACTGTGACAGAATATTTGTCTAAGTTCTCCGGGGTAAAGGAAGAAGTTTGGAAATTCAAGTGGTAAAAGTGATAGAAAGTACACTTTAAAATATATATATCTGCTGCACATTTCACAAAAAGTCTTGTTAAAAGTCCAGTTGGTCGATGTTTTACTATTGTAAGTATTTGGTTCATTTGGTTGTTTTGACTTTACACTAATGTTTGCTTAATTCATCATTTGTTCAGTTAATAAAAGTCATGACAAGTAACCCAATAAAGTTATGACAAGTGCTGTGTATTGGTTCTCTTATTTACTTGTGTGTTTTGAATAGTTTTATGAACCCCTTCAAATCTTGAGTGTTTTTGTGTGAATGAGGAAGAGTATCATTTAGTATGTAAGCCACACTCCCCACACCTATAGAGCATTGGGGCTAAGAACCTGCTCCTGCATAACAGCAGCAATTACAGAAGTGAATAAGTATGACATTGATTGGGTAAAGTTGAATGCAACGAATATGCTCAGGATGAAGGATAAATACTAGCACATTAAACACCAACAATACCAACACAACAGAGTCCTCCAGGCCAACCCCATTACAGACAGTAATGTATATATGGTTGAAGTGTGCCCAGGCCTGTCCTTGTTTTGGTTTGTGTGGCTTGTATCCTGTAACCCCCTTTAGATATGAAGAGAAATATAACGTCGTGAACCAAATATTTCCCTCGTGCATTTGTTCATGGTATTGGGATTAAAACAATGTTGGTTTCTGACACCGACAGCGAGCTGATCACTCATTAGCACCCAGAGGTAGTGTGTTAAATGACAATGACACACGTTCCTTCTATCTCTCCTAACGGGATAAAAGACCAGAATGATCAAAGGAGAGACGGTGGATATGAAAGTACAGGGAAACCTTGAGGAGACACATACACGTAAGAGTGAAGCGAAAGCATATGACTACTGTGAAGTTCATTACCGTATTACCCACCGCATGTTAGCTTCAGATAACAATCACTGGTATCCACCTCA
Source organism: Novumbra hubbsi (assembly GCA_016801125.1). NCBI lineage: Eukaryota > Metazoa > Chordata > Actinopteri > Esociformes > Umbridae > Novumbra > Novumbra hubbsi. The sequence continues at coordinate 1,409 of JACXGK010006014.1, forward strand.
CGCAGAAAGATGGCTTTGGCTCAAGCAGAAAATGCTGCCAATAGTGTGTCAACTGTCAAATAGTTTTTTTTTAAGGCTATAGGCCTTTACGATGAAAAACAATGTTTTATGAGCAGTTTGACTTCACGTTAAGTTAATGTTGGATTTTCAGAACATCTATGATGCCAATACACTTATTACATTTATTGAAATTCAAAGCATTCTGAATTGACATGGTAAATTATAATTCAATTATATATAAACATTTTAATCAGATTTTGGGGGTATTTTGGCAGTATATTGAGCAATTATTCACAAATATTTGAAAACATTTGAATAATAATATATTTACAAAATGTATCATGTTAACTATGAATGTAGGGTATATAGACAGTATCTGTGTGTAATAGAATACAATAATATTATATTTTATTCCGTTATCTTGAAAAGCCTCAGTAACCGGACACCAATCAATCAATCAAATTCATTGTAAAAAGCCCTTTTTATTTAAGAAGTTGACAGAGAACTTTTACAGATAGCCTGAAGCCCCAAAGAGCAAGAAACAAGAGTTAATATACTGTGGTTATGTGCTCTTCTTTTGTAGCCTTGCTTCTATGTTTCGGATCATAGTTTTGATTCAAGATCACCAAGAAAACAGAATGCAATGATTCAAATCCCTATTTGACTTTAATGCCAGCAACACCTTTCCAAAAAGCTGGGACAGGTGCAAACAGAGAGCTGAAAGGGTCAATGCCAAAAACTATATTGGATGGCCCGAGGGCCTGCATTAAAAACAGACATGATTCTGAAGTGGAATCACTGCATGGGCTTCTGAAAACCCTTGTCTGTGAACACAGTATGTCGCTGCAGACACAAATGCAAGTGAAAAAAAACATAAACAAGGTCCGGAAATGCGGCTGCCTGAGCTCATTGAAAATGGACTGAGGGGAAGTTGAAAAATGTCCTGTGGTCAATATGTTCAATTATTTTTGGGACTCACGGACGTCGCGTCCTCCGGACTAAAAAGGAAAGAGACCATCTAGCTAGTTATCACTGACAGTTTAAAAGCCATCGTCCTTGATGGATTGAGGTGCATTACTGCGCACGGCATGGGTGACTGGCACATCTGTGAAGGCACCATTACTGCTGAACAATGTATACAGGTTTTGGAACAACATATGTTGCCATCTAAATGACATCTTTTTCAGGGAGGGCCCTGCTTATTTCAGCAAGACAATGTCAAAGCACATTCTGCACGTATCACAACAGCATGGCTCTGTTGTAAAACTGGCCTGCCTGCAAAACGGGGCCCATTTTCTGATCTCTTTTGAAACGTGTTGCTGGCCTCAAATTCAAAATGGGCATATATTTTTTCAGAAACAATAACATTTGTTCGATTCAACATTTGCTATGTTGTCTTTGTAATTTTTTTCAATTAAATATAGGGATTAACTTTTTTTGTGGAAGAGGTTGTATTATTTGAATAATTCTTTTTGATTATGACATATTTTTGCAATTTACTGAGAAAAGTTGGCATTGTGACATTATCTTTTTATTGAGGAAGAAAACATCAGCTTCATAAGATTAGGTTTTTCTCTTTGGACTGGAATATATTGAGAAAAATGTCAGCCTTCAAACATTTATCTTTTCCCATTGAGTGCAGTTTGTTGATACTGACATTGTGGTTATGAACCTTGCTCAAGGGCACAACCGAAAATGGTTTACCATGTCATGAGGGGGATTCAGTCCATACACTCCAACCACTAGGTCATGCTCTCGTCTCATATTCTGGTTGTTCTTTGTTTCTGTTTGTGGGCACAATTTCATTCAATTGCACTGTTTTGGTGCGCAGTTTGATTTGATTGGCCTGTTTTGGCATGATGGTTGACACTAGATGCAATTGGTCACTGGACCATTATAAACAGTTTTTATGCTTGTATTATGGTTAGTCTAGAAAAAAGACTGTAATGTACTTCTAAAAAGTTGAAAAGTACTTAACTTAATTCAAAACATTTGTTTTAGTCAAAGTTCCATTTCAGAGATATATCTGGTTGGCTAGTTCTGGAAATTCAGCTATACACTGCAGGTGACAGACTCACTGGACAAATTAAATAGGTGTTTCATCAATTTTTTTGTCGAAACAGACTGTGTGGCTAAAATTACAGAAAAATGCATTAAACAGATTTGTGCTAGAAAGTTGGGTCATCATCGTATAAACTTTGAGAACCATGCTCTGTGGAATTGTGGAGGTGTATGTGGATCAGCAAGAATGGTAGTGCGCTGATATAGAAGTTAGTTCAGAGACAAGGCAAAGAGAGAAATAGACACTGTTTGAGCGAAACATTTATAAACGTAATAGTGGAAATTGCTACTTGTTTTTGCACTGACAAGCCTGTATAGAATTCAAAGACCTGGGATAATTGTATAGTTTATTTTGTTGATGTTTTGAATAATTTATTTTGGTGTATCAGATTGCCTATGGCCTGTGCATGAAACTAGAAATTCTAATTATTCTAATAAATGGAACTTCAACCAGAACGACTTTCTGGATGATGTTGAAAACCAAAAGTAAGTTCAAAAAATTATAATAATTACAAACAAACAAAAAAAATCAGACAAGATGCCAAATACCAGTATTGGAGTATTTTATTATTATTATTTTTACTTTCAGCATTGGCTGTAAGAAGGCAGGCAAACCAACTAGGCAAACCACTCCCAAAATAGAATTGCTTATATTTACTGCTACTAGATTAATCCTATTTACTCCTCTTAATTGGTACAGGACACTTGTTTTGACAAATTTACTGTGGCTATGAGTAAAAGGGGCTTTATACCTATTGAATTCTTTTTTGTCTGTTTTTACGCCACTTACTCCTGTTAATCTTGAAATACATTTAATGTGTTAGTGTTTAATGACATCTGGTGGTTTATAATGGTATTTCATTTTATTTTGTGGGCCAGACATACTGTACATCAGGGGTGTCAAACCGGTTCCTCGGAGGGCCGTGTGTCTGCAGGTTTTTGTTTTTTTATTGATATGGTTATTAGTGTATTCTTACCAAATGCATTATTGACTACCTAGTTTACAATTTGAAATGTGTTTTTGTTATTGTAAACAAATGCATTATTAGTCTAATTGAAATATGTGAAAGATGGGACGTTTATTCTCCATACATCACATGTACAGCTGTGTATGTGTGTATCGTTTACCTGGGGAATTGATGGCACTCAATGACCATTCACAGCCCTGTGTAATTATATTCATTTTAATCACATTATATTCAATTTAATCACATTAAAACTTTAAAGTAGTCAATGTATTTGTGCATGTGTTATGAATGAGTTATTTGGTGCTGATATGTTGTTTATGATCAAAAAGATTACTGTAAAGTATTCATGAAGTTAGACCAGTTGATGGACCTGAAAAAGTGCATGATTATGCGTTAGAATACAACCGGTAATAGTGTCAGAAGTGTTCATAGGTTGTATGTGTCACATGTTTGTTGATTGACAGACACTTTCAAAGTTTTAATGTTGAGGGTTATTATAAATGGTTAGCAATATTGAAACGTGTAACAATATTGCCCGTAGTCATTGTGTATTGACTCTATACCATATTCTAAGGCTTTATTGCTAAAATACAGCATTTCACTTTTTTGTAACTGCCCTGAAAGGAAAACGACTATCTATGAAAATGCTAGACAAACTAGCATTTTTTAAACAGTGTTTTTTGTAACCTTTATGTTGTATTTCATATTGTGGGTTATGTCACATAATCATTATGACATTGGTCGTTATATCACTCAGTAATGGCATTTTAATTAATGCTTTATAAAGCACTGCATACATGTTTTATAAAAACATTTTCAGTGCTTATGAAGCCATTGTGTAGCATTTATAGTGCAGTAATTTGAATTGGTCAATATTTCATAGAACATTAAATAGCACAATGATTCCCTACACATTTCAGTGCTTGTTTCCCTCTACACAGTTCCCTGTCAGATGCTAGGGAAACTGTGTAGAATTTCCAGAGAGATTTATTTTGCCCCAATCTGTTGTTGTTTGTCGATGTGCTTGTGGAGAAGAGGCTTCTGTCCAATACACCCAACATAATTTCTGGGTAAATTGAGATCATGAAATCATTCCACTTTTACTGCAAAGATATTATTGGATTGGGTGATCAAATTACTGAAAATCAATACTCAAGTAAGAGTACAATTGCTGATGTAGGAAGTTACTCAAGTAAAAGTTACTATATGAGGAAAATAATCAAGAGCAAAAAATTACTTGGTTAAAGAACAAAACAGTCAATGACAGACTGAGACTTAAAAACTGTACCATCCCAACTGTGCCCCTTCCCTCAACTACATCCTCTCATCCTCGTACACACCAGCAACAGCCCCACAACGCTACCTAGCTTTTATCGCAATTAAAAATGCAAAAATCATATGGTAAAATTGCTAGAATTCTCACTGAGATATACTGCCTGGTGGCTCAAGGAGAATGTTATAGATGTCAAGTAGCACACTGCTAAGCCAAAGTAGTAATGCTAAGCCACTTTGAAGTAGTAAACCACAATTACATAGTGAAAAAGAAAATAAAGAAGAATCCTGGCTACAGTTTCAAGGATCAGTTTGTCAGCAGCTGGCTTATTTTGCAACTCTATCATCCCAATGTCAGTACCCTAGCTCTCCTTGTCCCTATATCAACTATATCATTACCATGTTAGTATCCTGGATCTCCCTGACCCTCTATCAGCTCTATCATCACCATGTCAGTATCCTGGTTCTCCCAGACCTATATCAGCTCTATCATCAACATGTCAGTATCCTGGCTCTCCCTGATCCTACTATCAACTCTGTCATTACCATGTCAGTATCCTGGCCCTCCCTAATCCTCTATCAGCTCTATTATCACCATGTCAGTATCCTGGCTCTCCCTGATCCTCTATCAGCTCTATCATCACCATGTCAGTATCCTGGCTCTCCCTGATCCTCTATCAGCTCTATCACTATGTCAGTATCCTGGCTCTTCCTGATCCTCTATCAGCTCTATAACCACCATGTCAGTATCCTGGCTCTCCCTGACCCTCTATCAGCTCTATCACCAATATGTCAGTATCCTGGCTCTCCCTGACCCTCTATCAGCTCTATAACCACCATGTCAGTATCCTGGCTCTCCCTGATCCTCTATCAACTTTATGATTACCATGTCACTATCCTGGCTCTCCCTGACTCTCTGTCAGCTTTGCCATCACCATGTCAGTATCCTGACTCTCCCTGATCCTCTATCAACTCTATAATGTCCTTATACTAGGCATAACATGCAGCTTGGACTGAATCCGAGAGCACAATCATGATTAAGTTGTTCATACTCTTAAACAAACATGAATGATCTATGTATTTATTCTGTTAAAACCAACTTCACATCCTTAATCATTCACGCATTCATAGCTAAGATATACCTTAAACTGTGCTGTTTAATGTGTAACACGTATGAATTCAACGTAATAAAGTTAATTTCATTTTTCCATTTCTAAAGCATGTATATCACATGGTTAAAGATGTCTCACTTATAGGCACAACAAAAAATCTAAAGGTGAGTATATTTTTATTTTCCAGAACTAATTTCTATCTAAATAAATTGCTGGAAAAATCCCAGTAGAGCGGTGTTGACATTTTTCACAGTACTTATCTTAAAGGGAACTAATCTCTGGGGGGACCTTAAGTGGTGTGTATAATGTTTCTATGGCAGTGAGACGTCTATGGCAGTGAGATCTGTTTCAGACATAATTGTCCAGAACAATGTGGAATCTTTTTTGCTAGTACAGAAAATGATATGTTGTCATGTTTAGACAGTCAATATGTGTGTGGTCGCAAATGTCTTTCAATGATCAATAAAAAAAATGTATAATGCCTTTTTTGAATCAACAGTTTCCACAGTGCTTTTACAGATACTCAGCCTGAAACCTTATAGAGGAATCAACAAGAGTAAATGAAGAATGGCTAGGAAAACCCCCCTACAAGTCCCATATTAGGAAGAAACTTAGTGAGGAACCAAACTCTGAGGGGCCTGTCCGAATACAACCAGCTTACTGCTTCTTCTCTAAATAGTTCTTGCATAGTTTGGAGCTGTGGATCATTGTTCTGTTGTTTGAGTAAATTGGCTCCAATCAAGTGCCATTCACAGGGGTTGCAACGTGGCATAGTCCTGCAAAATGTTCATCAAGGTCCCATTAACTCTATACAATCTCCCACTCTGTACAAGTCTCCCACTTCACCATTTCCAGTGCACCCCAAGACCATCACATTGCCTCCACTATGCTTGATGGCATCACGCACACCTACAGCACTCCTCCTGCACTCCTCCTGCACTCCTCCAGCATCTTTTCATTCAATCCTTTCATTGATCTGAACAACTTAAAATTATCTCAAATTTGGGGTCACACTAAAATAACAAAACAAAATTATCAGAAATACAGTGTAGTCATTAGTAATGTTGTAAATGTCTATTGTAGCGGAAAATCTGAATGGAATATGTAGGCATACAGACTCCAAATATCAGCAACCATTAGTCATGTGTTCCAAAGACGCGTTGTGTTTGCAAATCCAAATTTGCCCTAAATTATCATTAGAAAAATAATTTGCAATTATGTTAGCACAGCTAAAAACTGTTTATTAAAAAATGATTAAACTGCAAGAAAAGAGCCATTTCCGCTTTTCTTTTCCAGTTTTTTATGGTGATCCAAAAACATCTTTAAGAATACAGTATGGCGTAAATCTTTACAAATTCAGAGGACATAATACATTTACTAATTTAAGTCAATTATTAAAAGTTCTTAATGCAAGCGACATGTAGTGACTGCATGTATTCTTTTATTCCACACTCCGGCAACAAAATCCACAACCCCGACAATACAAGCCCCGTGCTCTACCTACACAGCAGAAGGCTACTGCTTTACAACACAAAAACACACAAGTGGCCTCTATCAGATATATTTCTATCAAGTCTATGGTCAAGCATTTTGAAGATGTTGCACTTGTGTTATTGCTACACTAGGTGGGGGGAGAGACCACAAAACAGCCTCTTCGCAAAAAGGTGTTCACATTTAACCTAGCAACAGGGCTACTGGTTGTTCATCGGCACACGATTCTCCTCCACATTTAAACACAATTTGTCACAACCGCAAAACAACCTGCACAGGAAAGCACACAGGGCACTCTCTCCCTTCCATACACACACTAGAAATACACACAAGCACACCCACGCACACATGCACACACAAAACGCGCACTCCGATTCACCACACAGTGAAATCTGCTATTTGCCATCTGAAACCTGAATAAAGTGAATGAGCGCTACCAGGCACCATCACTGAGAGAGCTAGGAGCTCTGCTGGCTCTGAGTTCGGTCTTTTTGACACCAAGCTTCTGTCATTCGGGCCAGCACTACTGTCAACCCACATAAAGCCACTTTAAATGTGAAAGGAGAGGCTTTAAGTTTGCTTTCTAGCCACGGTCAGAGTCAATGCAACAAGCCCCCAGAATAGAGTTCCCTTCTGGTTGCCTCCCTCCCTTCCTCCTTCATCCTCCCCTTTTCTCCACCCCAAATAAACAGACAGCCCCTGCTTATTTGTCCTGTTTGAGAAAACAAATCCTGAAATCCTGGTGCTGTGCAAGAGATCAAAAAAGTGACGCGAAAATCAATTGGCTCTGCAAGTCTCAAGACTGCCATGCAGTAAATTGCCCCTGAAAGATAGCACTATGTGAATGCTTTCTTTTTATAGCTCCCCTCTTTAAAAAAACTACTCTTTTAAGAGCGAAGAACAGAGTGCAGAAGGTCTCCTTCCTTTCCTGAAATATAAGTATTTGAATCATGTGGAAGGAGGGACTTGCATGAGTATACTGTTTGCCTACTCTATTGGGTTTTGTATTTTTTGTGCCACATCCTATATTCCCAAAAATCACTAACAATGGTACATTTAGGTACAACGATCTAGGGTCTGATTACTTTACTCCCAAACCTAAGCGTAAACATTCAGAAGAATATCAGAAATATTATATTTAATTTATATTCCAAAAGATCTTGTTCAGAGCAACACACAGTAATGAGAGCATACATATTAGTGGTCTCCCATGAGAATCAAACACTCAACTCTGTCTTGTGAATACTACGCCCAATAAAGGTACACAGTGTGTTATCAGTCATTAGAAATACAGTGCATCCAGAAAGTATTCAGAGCGCTTCATATTTTCCACATATTGTTATATTACAGCCTTATTCCAACATGGATTCAATTCATGTTTTTCCTTAAACGTCTACACACAATTCTCCATAATGACAAAGTGAAAAAAGTTTGTTTCATATTTTTTATAGATTTGCAGGTTTTCATCCATCTCTGTACACTGCTGCATAAATGTTTCCCTCGATCCTGAGAAGTCTCCCAGTTCTTGCTGCTGCTACCACCATGCTTCTCTGTTGGGATGGCATTGGCCAGATGATGAGCGGTGCCTGGTTTCCTCCAGACATGATGCTTGTCATTCAGACCAAAGAGTTCAATCTTTGGTTCATCAGACCAGAGAATTGTGTTTCTCTTGGTCTGAGAATCCTTCTAGGAACTTTTGGCAAACTCCAGGGGAGCTATCATGTGCCTTTTACTGAGCAATGGCTTTTACTGGCCATTCTACAATACAGGCCTGATTGGTGGAGTGCTGCAGAGATGTTTGTCCTTACGGAAGGTTCTCCTCTCTTCACAGAGCAACGCTGGAACTCTGTCAGAGTGACCATTAGGTTCTTGGTCACCTCCCTGACTAAGACCCTTCTCCCTTGATCACTCAGTTTGGCCGAGCGGCCAGCTCTAGGAAGAGTCCTGGTGGTTCCAAACTTCTTCCATATATGGATGATGGAGGCCCCTGTGCTCATTGGGACCTTCAATGCAGCAGACATTTTTGTGTACCCTTTCCCAGATTTGTGCTTCGATAAAATCCGGTCTCGGAGGTCTCTTCAAACAATTCCTTGGACTTCATGGCTTGGTTTGTGCTGTGAATACTTTCTGGATCCACTGTATTTAACAACTGATTAGACCAGATATTTAGTAATAAAGCACCTTATACATATACTGTCTTTAATGTTCAGTTAGATATGTCCAAACAGGTATGCAGTTTTATTACCTGGAATGCCATCCGTTTTTTTTCAGCACAGTTGAACAAAATCTCCCTCGATCACTTCCCTCCCCCTCTGTGTAGAAGGAAACAGACTAATTACTCCTAATCAATTAAGAGGCCTAATTTTTCAGTCTGCGTGTATGGTTGTGGTTGACCGGCACATAAACTAGAGAGGGCCTACTTCCCCTGACTTCCCCTGCTCTCTAATTAGCTCTTTGATCTCTGTTGCTGCGTTGTAAGCCCAGGCTGCAGGCGGCTCACAGGAGTGTGTTACCGCTGCCTCCCACATGCACACCACAGAGGAGCAGAGGGGGGAATGCTGACGTCCTCCATTCCTTTTTCAAAAAAGGTATTCTGGAAGGGGCCCACATCAGACACCAAGTGAAGATGTTAAGGGATACTCAGCAATGGGTAAAGCATTCCCCGCATTTAGATAAAATACATTGTGAATTTTGAAAATGTGATTGTTATGCTGCGCCCACTAACAGCACAAATACACTACAAGCGTCATGTTGTCTTGGCATCATGTCATAGCGACAACCATTTTTTCCGCTAAACGCAAACCCTGGTAAAATCTAATTTTTTGTTTAATTTACAAGACAGGATATATGCTTGCGTCGGCCAATTAAGAATTTCAACTCTTTAGTGTAAAGCCTGGGCCCTACCAATGAACAAGACACAGCATGAGTAGTATAGCTGTCTGTTATGGGTGATGGCAAAACAGAACGCTCAATAGCTTTAAAGTAGCTTCTAAGTAAGGCTGTATTATGTAGTGCATTTATTGGTTGAGTAAAAATGTTTTCCAAAGAGGTACATTGGCTATGGGTTCTGCCTGAAAATAATTGTGTTTACCTTGGAACTATTAAGGGGTATTTAAGGGTACTAATAACTTTTACATAGAATTAGCTGGGTGCCTTTTTATTTAAACAATAAATCAAATACAAACAGAGGAGAAACAAATGAGCATTCATAAAGATAAGAAATTAAAACAAATAGGAAGCCCCCTATTGAGACAAAAGAAAAAAATAAATTAAGAAACTATCTTGGGATCATCAACAGCTGGTCTGGGTCAAATTGCTTCCACAGGATGTCCAATGACAAAGCTGTGGAAAAGAAGAGTATTGTGGCCTAGGGATAGGTTTTTTAATATTGTCATATTTGTAGAATACTGAATTGTTTGAGACTTTGTCTAGAGTTCAACCGGTATTAATGTACTGCATGTTCTCCAGCCAGTCTGCTATGGAAAGTTCCATGCTGATTTCCTCCTACTATGTTGCCTTGATGACATATGTTTGGAGTGGGTAGTCCAACTAAATTGCAAGATACATTTTGAGGTACACTACCCCTCAAACACATGTCAATAATTTTGAAATACAGTGTTAATTCAGCTTTACTAGTATCCCATTCCGATAGAAATTGCAGCATTGTTGTGATGTTTAAATGGGTGCCATTTACACTATTTCACTACAATATTTGTAGCATGCACATTTTATAAAGGCATTGCGGTAGATCCTGGGCTTAAAGTGTGGGCTGTCATCGTCCATGGTTTATGGATGTAAATGCCATAAAACATTTGCGGTATGTACTTGAACATTTTGCTTTATTTCAAATCAAATGTGCTGGAGAACAGAGACAAAACAACAAAAGTTGAGTCACAGGCCAGATACTTATGGACTGCATTGTAATTCGGACTGAACCTAGTCCCTCGGCACATTAACAAATTAAATTACAAAAAACTGGGAACTGAGACAGGTCAGACAGAGTTACTTTTTTTATCGTCTTGGCCACTAGGATGATGGTTGTTTGGGAAGTGCAAGTGGAAACTAAAGCTTGTTACAGGGATTTATTGAAAATGTCCTTATAGATGATCACTCTAAAGCCCCAGCCAGGAATGCCAACTGGAATGACAGCTTTATATACAGTCAGGTGAAAAAATTAGGACACCCCATGGAATATTGTATAATTCTATAAGAAATATGGACATATCAACATGCAATGTTCTTTCAAACAATATCTATAGATAAAGGGGATGTTTTCTGAACCAAAAATACGGTCATTGTTTTTTATTCAATTACATTACTTTTATCTATAGATATATTTTTTAAGTCAATTTTTCTTAAAATATAACAAAATATTTCATGGGGTGTCCTAATTTTTCACATGACTATATGTTGTACATGTATTATGATTTTATTAGAATAATGCAAATAGTAAATTAAAACACTAATTTCAAGCATTTCCTTTAACGCTTTTCATTGGTCAGGCAAGTTTCACATTCAGATGATTTTTTGCATTTTGTAGTGTAATCAGGCTGGTTGACTCTTCTTAGCATTTGTTTGCGAGGGCACCCGGTGATCTGGAGTCGCAACAATTTTCATAGTTAGTTTTGTTATCCTCAAAGTGTAGAATGTGTTAATCTAGTCTGGGAGCAACGGCATCAGTAGGTTCCAATTCTCTTTTGTATTCTATGTTAAACTTAGTTTTGACTCTGTATTTTCTTTTGGCACCCTTAATGGGTTTGAAGACCTTGTATTTACCTATCTTGTTTGTGTTGTGCCCCACCGGGTCAATGGGGTACTTTGACATTGAATGCTGCAGTACGGCTTTCAGCAGGATCTGTGTTTCTCCATTCATCTGAGTTGTTAGTTGTTAGTATTGTAGCGACCCGCACAGGCAGCTGGGGGTTCTAGGTTAGACGATTACCTGTATGTCTGTCAAACAGCTGTCGGTGCGGAGGCCGTGCATCCTGGTGATTGGCAGAGGGGCTTGGTGGGGGGTTGGCCAGGGGAATATTTGGGGTGATAAGACCAGGTTGGGTTTGGCGCTTTCTCTCTTTTGCCCGGGGTTTTTATGTTAGCAGGATAACGTTTAAAGTGTTGGTTGTGTTTTCGTTTGGCGTGGGCTACGGCCAGACAGTAGCCAGTGTTAGTTGAGAATAAACCGTTGGTTCTACTTCATCCCCTGTCTGGACAATTGATCCTTTCCGATTAGCCAGGTCATTACATTGGTGTCAGAAGTAAAAGTGAAAATTCGAAAACCAGGGGATATTTGTCAGCCAGCTAGCTAGCTGCCATCGTTGGGCTAGCTAAGCCAGGCGAGGACGGGGTGATGATGCCGCGAGGCGATCAGAGAGTGAAGGAGGAGGAAGGCGAGGATTATGGACGGGAAGGTGCGAGTGCATGGACTAAGAAGGGGGGTAAGCTGCGGTTCTGTGCGGACTACAGGCGGCTGAATGAAGAAACCAGGAAGGACTCATACCCCATTCCACGTATTGATGAGTCCCTGGATCTGGTTAGGGGGTCCTCCTGGTTCTCCTCACTAGACCTCCGCAGTGGCTACTGGCAGGTGCCCCTCTCCCCAGAGGCCAGAGCCAAAACTGTATTCTCCACAAACAGAGGAAACTGGCAGTTCAAGGTACTGTGCTTCGGCCTGTGCAACGCTCCAGCTACTTTTGAGCATTTGATGGACAGGGTGCTGGATGGCATCCCCCGCCAGCAGTGTCTGGTATACCTCGATGACATCCTTGCCCATGGCAGCTCCTTCCAGTCAGCCCTGGGGGCACTACGGAGTGTGCAGGGGGGGGTGGCTGCGGCAGGTCTGAAGCTCCACCCCGAGAAATGCCACTTCATGAGGAGGGAAGTGTCCTTCTTGGGCCACCGAGTGGGGAAGGAGGGGTTCAGCACCATGGAGGATAAGGTTGAGGCTGTCCGAGACTGGCCCATCCCCACCGACCATCGCCAGCTGAAGAGTTTCTTGGGCCTGGCCTCGTACTACAGGAGGTTTGTACGGGGCTACTCAAGCATCGCTGCTCCCCTGAACCGCCTGCTGCCAAAGGACAGGCCTTTACTTGGACAGGGGAGTGTGCCGAGTCCTTCAACACACTCAAACGCGCACTGATCGGGGCCCGTGCTCGCCCACTCTGACCCCACCTTGCCATTTATCTTGGACACAGGCGTGACCAATGTGGGCATGGGTGTGGTGCTGGCCCAGGTGGGACCAGACGGGGAGAGAGCGGTGGCGTACTTCAGCCAAACATTCAACAAACATGAGCGCCGCTACTTTGTCACCCGGCGGGAGCTCTTGGCTGTTGTGGCTTCTATCAAGCACTTCAAGTACTACCTGGGTGGCCTGCCCTTCACCGTAAGGACAGATCACTCCACTCTCCAGTGGCTCATGTCTTTCAGGGAACCAGAGGGGCAGGTGGCTCGCTGGCTGGAGGAGCTTTAGCCGTATGATTTCACAGTGGTGCACAGGGCAGGGGCACGCCACTCCAATGCCGACGCCATGTCCCGTCGGCCCTGTACTGCAGAGGGGTGCCGTCACTGTGAGCGGAGAGAGAGTCGGGAGAGAGAGCTGCGTGCAGAGGAGGGGGTCTGTGCCACAGTGTGTCGGGCGAGCGGGCCGGTCTGCTGTGAGCTGCAGACAGTTGATGTGGCTGAATGGGGACAGCAGCAGGAACGGGACACAGACCTACAGCCAGTGCTACAGTGGGTAGAGGCGCAGGTGAGACCACCATGGGCTAGGTGACAGCGCTCTCCCTCGGGACCAAAGGGTTGGGGTCAAAGTTTGAGAGACTGCGGCTGGCGGATGGCGTGCTACAGCGGGCATGGAAGGAGCCGGCTACAGGAGAAGAGAGGTGGCAGGTGGTGGTCCCAAAGGCATTGCGGGAGGCTGTGCTCCGGAGTACACATGGGGGGGTAGGGACTGGACACTTTGGGGTCACAAAGACACTCCGCCGCCTCCGTCAGGGCTTTAACTGGGGGCAGCACAAGAGGGATGTGGAGGATTTCTGCCGCCACTGTGACCACTGCACAGCAAGAAAGGGTCCTGCAGGCCGCTCTCATGCTCAGCTTCAACAGTTCCCAGTGGGGGCTCCCATGGACAGGGTGGGAGTGGATGTATTAGGGCCGTTCCCCACCACAGACAGTGGAAACCGCTGGGCGCTCACAGCCATGGACTATTTCACAAAATGGCCCGAGGCCTATGCTCTGCCTGACCAGGAGGCAGAGACCATCGTGGACACCCTGACCGCAGGGATGTTCAGCAGGTTTAGGGGCTGCAGAGTCAGGCCACAGCGACCAAGGCAGGAACTTTGAGTCCCGGGTGTTCGCCACCATGTGTGAGAGGCTGGGTATGCACAAGACCCGCACTACTCCTCTCCATCCCCAAAGTGATGGCCTTGTTGAGCGCTTCAACAAAACGCTTGGACAACAGCTGGCCATCGTCTCTGCCAAACACCAGCGTGACTGGGACAAGCACCTGCCTATGGTCCTCATGGCATGCCGCTCTGCTGTCCAAGACTCTACCTCCTGTACACCTGCCTTCCTCATGCTGGGGAGAGAGATCCGTACCCCTGCGGAGATGGCGTTTGGTCGACCCCTGGATGGCCCTATTGTTCCCCCGGGACCGGAGTATGCCCGGAGACTCCAGGACCGCCTGGAGACTGCCCACACCTTTGCCAGGGAACAGCTGGTGAATGCGGGGGTGAGACAGAAGAGGAACTATGACGTGCACACACGGGGAAGGCACTTTGAGGCAGGGGAGCTGTTCTGGGTCTACAGCCCCCTAAGGAAAAAAGGCAGATGCCCCAAGTTGGACAGTCACTGGGTGGGACCATGCAGGGTCCTGGAGAGGGTAGGGGAGGTTGTGTACCGGGTGCAGCTTCCTCCCAGGGGAAGAAAGGTGGCGCTGCACCGAGACCGGTTAGCCCTATACAGAGGGGCCTCTTCTCCCCAAACCCCAGGGAACCCCACAATCTCTCTCTCTGGCAGTGACATTCCTCAGGCACTCACCCCCAGGGGCCACAGACGGGGCCCCAGACAGCTCCCTTCTTCTGTCCCCCCCCCAAGGTCGCTGCTGGTGTCCCCTGAGCCACGGACTGTATTCCCCGTTCCCACTTCCTTGTCCCCCATGTTCCGTCCTGCAGCCCCTGGTGCTCAGAGGAGCAGCCCCAGGCCAGGGGTGGAGACCCCTGTTGCACCTCTGGACACTCTGCGACCATCACGGCCACACAGGCAGAGGAGGCCTCCGGGTCGCTTCAGTGACTTTGTTTGTTCCCTCGGGGACTCGGGGACGAGGGACTTTGTGGTGGGGGGGCTGTGTAGCGACCCGCAATATTTGGGGTGATAAGACCAGGTTGGGTTTGGCGCTCTCTCTCTTTCGCCCTGGGTTTTTATGTTAGCAGGATAACGTTTAACGTGTTGGTTGTGTTTTCGTTTGGCGTGGGCTACGGCCAGACAGTAGCCGGTGTTAGTTGAGAATAAACCGTTGGTTCTACTTCATCCCCTGTCTGGACAATTGATCCTTCCCGATTAGCTAGGTCATTACAGTATATTTCCACACAGATTTTATGGAAACACGACGCAGCAATTTGTTTGAGGAGAAACAAACAAAATGTCTGCTCTCCAACAATTGGAGATTTGTCCAAAAAGAACGTCTTTGTGCGTCTGCCTACCTCACCATTTCAGGCTAACTTGGAGTCCCTCCTTCTTTTCTTGTCCTTATCGCCAACGAGCCTGTCACCTGTGACTTGAGAGGGTTGAGGCAGTGTATGTACTGTAACAGTACAGGTCAGGAAGATTGACAGATAAGTGTAGCTTCCAAGCTGTAGTCTAAATGCGATTGTTGTGTAAGATTATTGTGCGAGTGTTTTGAGTAAGTAATTGAATCAACACAAAAATAGCAATGAAATAGGAATGTCGCAGAGGGTCCTATAAGACACTCACCTTTTAGGGAGATATTGCGGGTATTTCGGCAGGAGGAAACCCATTTTAATGGTTTTAACTTTTCCCAGCAGGGGTATTTAATATGTACAAACACTGTGCATATGTTTTAAGTTTGTTTAATATAATGGGTAAGAATATATTTTTGTAACTTTTTGTAAGGTACATTTGTCTGGGAAGATTATTCATATAGACAGAAAATATAGAAAATGTTACTCTAATTTCATTTAATTCTAGACTGAAGAAAAGTATAAATGCAACATGCATCAATTTTAAAGGCTTTACTGGGTTCATGAGGAAATTAGTCAATTTGTCACGTCGCCCCCTGGTGGCGGAAATTCCTCCTGTCGTGTAGCACCCTGGCGTTCGACGTCGCCGGTCTTCTAGTCTTCCCTAATCATCCACACCTGGTTGCAATCATCTTAGTATTTAAACTTTCTGTGTGTCTTGTCTGCTGTTACATGTTCCTGTACGTTATATTCCAGACCCCGAGAGGCTGGCTTCGTATTCATAGTGCTTGTGGCACTTTTCAAATAGACTTAGCCTTCTACTTGTTTTGCCGAATAAAGGCTGTTTTGAAGGTTTCCCTGTGCATTGGTCTGTCATTCACCGAACACGTTACACAATTGAAATAAAGACATTAGGCCCTGATCTACTGATTCCACATGACTGTGAATACAGATTTGTTTCTGGTGGTCACAGATCCTTAAAAAGATATGTATGCATGGATCAGTAAACCCGACAGTATATGATGTGACCAACATGTTCCTCAAGCTGGACAACTAATTGTTCCATTGAGTTGATCAGGCGTTGGATTGTCACACAGGTGTGTGATGTTCCTGGATGTTTAGAGCACCCCAAATATGTTCAATGGGTTATATTTTTGGTGAGCAATGCTACGGAAGAATCAGGACATTTTTGTTTACAGGAATTGTGTACAGGTCCTTGTGACATGCTGAAACACAAGGTGATGGTGGTGAGCCTCAGGATCTCCTCGCCACCATCAACAACAGCAGATCTATCTAATGACATTGACATCAGCAAACCACTCACCCACACAACATCATACACAATGTCTGCTAGCTGCCAGGTTTAGTTGAAACCGGGATTGATCCGTGATGAGCACACTTCTCCAGGGTGATAGGGGTCAACAGATGTTTGCATTTGTCCACAGAAGTTGCTAATGGCTTCAAAATGCAATCATGTCAAGTCCCTGGTAAAAAACACAAGCAATGCAGATGAGCTTCCTTGAGACGGAGGGTATAAATTTATCCAAATGTTTCAATGGTCTTGGCCAGGGTGATAGGGGTCAACAGATGTTTGCATTTGTCCACAGAAGTTGCTAATGGCTTCAAAATGCAATCATGTCAAGTCCCTGGTAAAAAACACAAGCAATGCAGATGAGCTTCCTTGAGACGGAGGGTATAAATTTATCCAAATGTTTCAATGGTCTTTCTCAAAGGATTTTGGGTCCCCACCAGGTTTGTAAAATGTGAACATGCACACACACACACGCACACACAGATGCACACATCAAAACAAAAAGCAGACGATGAGAGTAAGTAGAGCTGAGGTTGAGGGAGCAGGGGGAGAGATCTGGCGGGTTCTAAAAGAAGCTTTAAGCTCACTTTGTTGGTTGGAATTTTCAGCACCATGGAACGACTTAATAACAATGCGTGAAGCAATGAAAATTACACAGCTTCTGCTCCAAAGGAAAAATGAATTGCTCTCAGGTTGCACTCCAGATAAATCTGTTCATCCGAGCGCACACACGCACAGGCAGGCCTGAAGCCACAGTCGACCAGGGCACACGCGCACATAGGCCTCTCGAACACTCACACACACCACCAATCACACAATCACACGTACAGGTGCATGTAGAGCCCTTGGCAGCTGGCTGACCCTGACCTAAGATAGAAGCCCCGATAGAAGTAAATGCAACTGTGTGTGTGTGTTTATGTGTGTGTGTGTGTGTGTGGGTGTGCGTACCTGAACCCGAAGCTCTGTGCAGTGGATAAAAGAGAGAGGGCACGGGCCACATTCCACCCCAGCCTCCTTGGGTGAGATACGGGCCTGCAGCATTCCACCGCCTGCCTGTCAGACCAGGTGCATTCCGCTTCGCAAGGATGGGCCAGAGCACACACACCCACACACACACACACCCACCCACACAGACACACGCACACGCTGCATTAGCAAAAACATACATATGGAGAGCACATCACACACGCGTCCAATCATGTTCACTCACACAAACAAAGGCTACACACGGTCCATGCTTAATCATCTATTGATTATTGTCTGGTTCCGATATGAAAACGAAATAACAATGCTACATTTCTAGTCAAACTGAAATGACATGCGCTTGGTTGGTAGACCATGTTACAACGTCAGCCAATAACTCGACAATTGCAGTATACACTCAATTTCAATGTGAACGCCATAAACAACGGCGCACGTACATACGTGTTTACATGCGTAGCCACACGGGCGCAGCCTGACTCATACCCTTGAATGCGTCACACGCATATGGCACATAGGCATGGGAAAGACAAAAAGGCATTGTCCGCGCTGCGCATCTTAGAGAGGTCGCACGAAAGAGTCTATACAATTCATGTATGATTCAGTCATTTCTAATGCATGGATTTTTCTGTTTGGAGGAGGCAAAGCTATTTAAAGAGCAGGGGTTGAATACATGGTGAATGTACAGCCAGCCTCCTGGTGCTGCTACCGATGCGCTGTGAGTCACACATGGACAGTGCGGGTGGGGGCGGAGTGTGTTTGTGTGAGACACCAATCCGGGTTCTTTTCTCCCTTGGTCTCTTTCGTCACCAGGTTTGCTTCCTCCATCTAAGAGCTCTACAGGAATCACAAGGCAAATTCCTGATACCTTTTCTCTGTATTTTCACCGGTGCCTTGTTCACCGTGTTCCTCACTGGACAAACACAGCAGCACTCTGAGGAGCCCACTGGCAATCGTATCATCTCAAGGGGATGGGCAAGTAGAAAATGTGATTGGGAGTGAAGGGGCATTAAGGCAGGACATAGGAAAGGATCTCGTTTTAATACTCCTCTTATCTAAAAGCAGTTGTATCTGCAGGCTTAGTTGAATGTAAAAGGCTGCCCTGGCTTTGGAACAAAAGCGCCATTCAACATGAGCAAGCTGCTTCCCCCTCCACACTACTCAACCATCACAGAGCGAGAAAGAGAGAGGAAGGCTGTTGGTTACATGTTACGTGTTTTTGACAGGCATGGGACTCAATGCTTGAAAAGCCCTGAATCACACCCATTAAGCCTTATCGTGGCAGACCATACTTTCGCCCTCACGGCTTCACCTTGCATCCCCCTATTCCGGCAGCAGCGCCAACTCCCACCAACTTGCCATCCACTCGATCTTGCCCACTACCTATCCATTGCCACTTGGTCCCACAGCCAGCATCAAGCCCAAATGTATCATGAAGGGAAGTGCCTGGAATGCTTCTTTCAGTCGCCCTCCACACACCCCTTCCGGCTGCCACGGAACTTGGTACGTTCTGTGAAGGGACCTGCTGAAGTTGTGTGAGAGCACATTGTGTGTATTCTCGCAAATCAGGGGGTCACAGAGTCGTGTGTTCGTTCCTCAAGCCTTCCGCCAATCCCAGTGTTTGTCACCTTCCACCCTTACCATCCCCACGCAACTCTAAGCCGCTAGGCAGCCCCAGAGAGGCTTTTGTGGACATTCCCTTGACATCTGAAAACAATCAAATAATCTGGGCACAATGCGCCTCTATATGGAGGGAGCATTTGTGGTTCCCAGATGAAGCAGGGAGGATTAGGGGAGGAATGGGGAGACAAGGGTGGGGGGCTTGTCACACAGCAGAAGTGAGGATGTAGTTGAGGCAAACTGTCACTGGTTTTGGTGGCTGATGATGTGTAAGTAGATGGTGGATTGTTGGGGTACACGCAAAGGTAGAAGAAGTATGATTAAGTTCCCACAAAACACAAGAGTTGTGTGTAACTAACAGCTTCGGTCCATGATTCTTGAATTGTTCCCTACTATATAACCAGAGAATGCATAATTCTCAGTGCATACTATCAATCAAACATGATATTTCAGTTATAACTGTACAGATTAGAACAAAATGAGGGTGGTCGATGAGTCTTGCCTTAAAGATCCGGCATTTACAAAATTACACCGATTGACCAGATGTGAGAGCTACAGAAAGCAATTGAAATGTGTACAAGTCTCTTCAGCACAAAGAATACGTTTACCTTAGGGAACCATAAGATCAGCCATTTAATGGTTATTTCTCAAATGTTTTTGCTCACATTATCCCGGACATAACTAACACAAATTTGTCTAAACATGGGTGAATTATGCATCTTGCCATAAACAGCCGGCCTTTACAAAATGACACCCAGGGGGTAGTGCATCATTCAGGACAACACGTGTACTGTTGTTTTCTTTGTCATATTTGCGGTATGACTGTGAAAACCATGAGTCAATCCACTGAGTACATTGAATGAGTGTATAGCAAATGCAGAATAGTCATGTAGATAAGTGTGGCTTTCTCAATACAAAGAGAGTCACCTCTATGTCCCCCTGTCTTTTTCTCTCTCTTTCTTATCTTTTTCCTTTATGAGAAAGGTAAACAGTCATGTGCAACTTCCTCCAGTGTCCATTAATTCCTTTCATGTTGTGGTGTTGGATGATTACAGAGGAGTCGAGCAAAGTAATCCTGCCCCCCCCCTTTCAAAAGCAACAAAGTCTTGTCCACTAAAACACAGTTCCTCCTTTTAGCATGCTCAGGTTTCAATAACGTTAACCACAGAAACTAGTTTGAAATGATTGGGAAAGGCCTATTGTAGGTGAAATGACAGTAAACAGTCCAAGTTTTCCAATAAGCCCATAGTGCCAACGGAAGTTATGTAAATCTGGTCAAGCTCATCCATTATGTGTCTTCTGAACGTTACCTAAAATGTCATTAAATTCTCAGAGAGGGGTAAAATAATTTACTTCTTAGGCAACATACTTGTCTATGAACGTTCACATAGACATACATAGTTAACATTATCAATTTTTACGGCCATCAAGTATACGCATTTCTCGCACTCAAGGGCATCACAGCAAAGACCTTTAATTAAAATGTATAAACATCCTTGTGCTCACAAGACCATCTCTCTAAGCATGACACATTTTACTAATTTTAAGTTATGTGTAAAATGAGCCATGAGCAGTTTATAGCAGCATATCATTTTCGGTTTCAATTTAAGCAAGTATTCTATATCCTGGAATAAATAGGCTTTGCTTTTCAAGAGATCACAGGGTCTTATAAAACATTACCTGAAAAGTCTTAAATTCTATTAGAAATAAAACAACACTCAATAATTTTGAAGTAAATATCACATTAATCTGACTGCTCTCAAATGATGTCTTCCCTGACTGTGTAGTACAGAGAAGTGAAGATCACAGCACCATTTTATAAAATATTTTACTGTTTTAAAATAGTGAAACTCTTGCCTATCACCAAAACGTCCAAACTTACAGTAGTACACCTGAAGTACAGTAGATGCAAAAGTCAAAGTGAATAATGACATTGCAATTTACTTTGGAATATAAAGTGGGGAGAACAGGTATTTGAGACACTGCCGATTTTGCAGGTTTTCCTACTTACAAAGCATGTAGAGGTCTGTAATTTTTATCATAGGTACACTTCAACTGTGAGAGACTGAATCTAAAACAAATCCAGAAAATTACATTGTATGATTTTTAAGTAATTAATTTGCATTTTATTGCATGACATAGGTATTTGATACATCAGAAAAGCAGAACTTAATATTTGGTACAGAAACCTTTGTTTGCAATTACAGAGATCATACGTTTTGGCCCACTCCTCCATACAGACCTTCTCCAGATCCTACAGGTTTCGGGGCTGTCGCTGGGCAATACGGACTTCAGCTCCCTCCAAAGATTTTCTGTTGGGTTCAGGTCTGGAGACTGGCTAGGCCACTCCAGGACCTTGAGATGCTTCTTACTGAGCCACTCCTTAGTTGCCCTGGCTGTGTGTTTCGGGTCATGTCGTGCTGGAAGACCCGTCCACGACCCATCTTCAATGCTCTTACTGAGGGAAGGAGGTTGTTGGTCAAGATCTCGCGAGACATGGCCCCATCCATCCTCCCCTCAATGCGGTGCAGTCGTTCTGTCCCCTTTGCAGAAAAGCATCCCCAAAGAATGATGTTTCCACCTCCATGCTTCACAGTTGAGATGGTGTTCTTGGGGTTGTACTCATCCTTCTTCATCCTCCAAACACGGCGAGTGGAGTTAAGACCAAAAAGATGGTCATTGGCAAACTTCAGACGGGCCTGGACATGCGCTGGCTTGGCGCTGGCTTGAGCAGGGGGGCCTTGCGTGCGCTGCAGGATTTTAATCCATGACGGCGTAGTGTGTTACTAATGGTTCTTTGAGACTGTGGTCCCAGCTCTCGTCAGGTCAATGACCAGGTCCTGCCGTGTAGTTCTGGGCTGATCCCTCACCTTCCTCATGATCATCGATGCCCCACGAGGTGAGATCTTGCATGAAGCCCCAGACCGAGGGTGATTGACCGTCATCTTGAACTTCTTCCATTTTCTAATAATTGCACCAACAGTTGTTGCCTTCTCACCAAGCTGCTTGCCTATTGTCCTGTAGTCCATCCCAGCCTTGTGCAGGTCTACAATTCTATCCCTGATGTCCTTACACAGCTCTCTGGTCATGGCCATGGTGGAGAGGTGGGAGTCTGTTTGATTGAGTGTGTTGACAGGTGTCTTTTATACAGGTAACGAGTTCAAACAGGTGCAGTTAATACAGGTAATGAGTGGAGAACAGGAGGGCTTCTTAAAGAAAAACTAACAGGTCTGTGAGAGCTGGAATTCTTACTGGTTGGTAGGTGATCAAATACTTATGTCATGCAATAAAATGCAAATTCATTACTTAAAAATCATACAATCTGATTTTCTGGATTTTTGTTTTAGATTCCGGCACTCACAGTTGAAGTGTAACTATGATAAAAATTACATACCTCTAAATGCTTTGTAAGTAGGAAAACCTGCAAAATCGGCAGTGTATCAAATACTTGTTCTCCCCACTGTATCAATAAACAAATCTGTTTATCAGTTCAAAAGACAACGAATAACTGTTGATATATCTGCAGTGATTTCATTATTTACAACAAAAACTAAATTAGAATCTAATGTGCAGTTTCATAATAAATTTTCCTAACGTACCTTTTTTATGTAAAAGTGAATTTTTTATGGTTTAAACATAACCAAACCTCCACTTTCAAAGATGTTTTATGCTAAATAATTGTTTCTTCTGTTTGGTTCTGTGTGGCTCCTAGTAAATCTTTGTGATTGAGGACTGGGCACCTTTTTCGGTTCCTGCACCTCTAATAGAATATTATATCAAAAGTATTGTGGAAATCCTTCACCTAAATATAAACAATCCCGGCACCCACACTTCGATGCTGGACTAATGTTTGTCCAAGTAAAACACTGCTCTTAATGTTTTTCTTGTCTTTCAATCACTGTGGCTGGGATTATCAGGGGAGTTAGCTGGATATTTGTGAATCACAGAGTTGGTAGTTGTTCATAAAATTGTAAAGCAGTCACCGAGGGTGGACATTTAAGGGGAGGCAAGTAGATTACTAATGTAGTCAGAATCAAGACACTTTGAACATCATTTTATTTTTATTATAGAGAATACATACTTGCATACTTCCATAAAAGTATGCATTTAGTTGTTAAAATTCATTTTTGGCTATGCTCCCAATATCTTCAAATCATAACTTTATGCCTATAATTTGGTAGACTAAAATTCTGAAAGGTTTGTTTGTCAAATTCCATTCACAAACTGAACCTTACATTAGTTTATTAGCTACAACATGGGTCCTACGTGATGTCATACAGTGTTGTAGTATCAACTTTGTTTTTAGAAGAGTGTGGTTTGAGCCTTTCATGAGGCATTCTGAACTAAACTGTTATATTGGTGCCGTGACCCAGATCACTAATTTAGACGCTGTGGAGTAGGTGGAGGTCAAAGGGGGTAGAGTGTTAATGACTGCCAGCTTTTTATTGGTTACCTCATTCTCTCTGTGAACTTGAAATAGTTGTTTCCCTTGCTCCTAGAGCAATGGCTTTTGTACAGTGATGGTAGGTTGGAGCCAAACTCTTAAATCAACACAGGCAAAAATTCCTTTTAAATGATAATTTGTAAATATTGTTTGCATTATTGGATAAGCAAGTAGTTTCACAATGAGGAATTTTGTGCATCAATTATCCGTATTTGTATCCGTAAGTTTGATGATATCACAAAATTATGATTTGCTATGTTGGCTAACGTTAAACCAACAACTCATACAAAAGGGATGGTGATACAACGCAGCACATTAAGAGTTAAATATATGAATCCAGTTAGCTGGCTTTCACATATATGAAATATTTTACGCCAGTAGCTGATTGCTAACATTAAAATGAGTTCTCCCAATGCTAGTTGACTGTTGTTGCTGCCACGGTTACTGTAACTTATTGCAGAACAGTACAGTAGATTTGAGTGATATGAATATATTTCTAAAAATAATGGCCAGCTTTTTAACTGCAGAACATTTAACTTTGCATTTTGACACTAGAAATTCTACTATAGTGGCTTACCATAAATCAATCAAAAAGCCCCTTATACATCAGCAGTTGTCACAAAGTGCTTTTACAAAAACAAACACACCTGATAGCCCATGGAGCACGCAACAACAGTATTGAAGCACAGTGGCAAGGAAAAACCCTTTATGTGTGCCAGATTTTTGGAAGAAACCTTTAGAGAGGGACCAGGCTTGGATGGGTGACTAGACCTCTTCTGGCTGTGCTGGGTGAAGTTTAAGAGTACAAATAACAAATTATAAATTCATATTGGCTGTGTCCAGAGTATATAAAGCCTAATCTAGGTCACAAACATGACCAGATGGGCAGGACAGGGACAGTCCAATGATAATAACTACTTAGTAATATATTCTGGGCGAAAATAAAATAAAAGTAATATAACAAAGTTGGTGTTCACTTTTGTATTTAAGCTTTTTAAAAGCAAAACATTTATATAATGCTTACTTTCTGTCTTACTAAAACTATATACCATTTATTATTAGCTAGCTAGCAAGGCAAGCGCAGACCAATATGATGCCCTAGGCAAGATTTTAGCTTGTTGCCCCCCTTGCAACACAGCCCCCATGGATGAACGGCGCCCCTAGCGTTTACCCACTCCACCTATGCCGTGGGCCAGCCCTGCTAGCTAGGCAGCTCTGCAACAGCAGGGACCACTGCTCAACTTCTGCAAAGTAAGAAAAAAAGTAAGTATGAAATTAGTATTCTACTTAGTTGCTAATGAAGCACAAGCTTAATAACTGCTTACTGTATGTTCTGGATATGAATAAAACATCATGGTTGCACAGTTTTAAGTTTTGTAGTCATAATCTTTGAAATCAAACAAAGAATATACAGCATTATTGTTATTACAATTGTGTCAGAGTTGATTTTCACATTCCGGTCTACAAGCTAGTCTGTGAAATGTGATTGGTTCACCCCAACAAGCATCCTGCATCAAAACAGTGGAAACAAATGTATTAAAATGTTTTTTCTTGGCATACATTGTGTAATATCTCAGTGAAATGACATTTCTGTGAAATTTTCCCATTCCATTTACTCAATCCTGTAACCAGCCCATTCCCCGCATAAGCACATAACAGGTAGAACACATTGAGTCATGTCAATACTAATATACCTCAAAAGCACTTCAATATTGACACATAGTGTTGTCTATGTCTAAACCAGTTTTACATGTTCTGAAGTCCCAGAGCCAGACCCGTATAGGTCTACCTGCATAGACAGTAGTCAAGCATGCCTAAAGGCCTTCGCACTTCCTGTCCTTGGAGCAGCTACACCTTTTTCCGCTCGCCACCCAGCAATTATCGTGCCTGACAGCCACAGGCTTCCCAGGCCAGAGCCACACTAATCATAGGTATGCATTGTTGTTTTCAGCTGGCAGCCCTTTAAACAGCACCTCTTGTTCAAATCCCCACCTCTGTTGAGTTGGGCACAACCCCAGCCCGTAGGCTAGGCTAGTACATTGTTTGGTTAGATGACAAAAATAAAGGGGAAATATCCCGATTTATGAATGGGCTGAGGAAAACAGAGTTCCTCTGCCACAGGTATGCTGTGGTTACAGGAATCCACATCATCAACAGGAACATAAAATAACCCAACCTGGTGTGGTGTAACCCAGTTAAACAAGATGGAGAACAATGAGGCACACAATGTAGATAAAATGGTATAAGATCCTTGTTTTTGTGTCTGCAACAATGTCCATCATCTGGTAACTATGAATGACCAGGTGTCTATGTTGGGGATTAGAAGCAGGGGTCTACAGAATCTATTTGCCTACCCCTTTTCCACAAGCTGTAGGCGGTCTTTACAAACAACATTTCTGATTCTGAACACCTACATCCTGTCCTTAAACAATTTTCAACCAATATTGGCCTTTGTGTTTCTTCACTTGTAACTAAAGTATTTCAGTTTAACGTGGATCGCTTTGCTGCTTATGCTGGTTTTCACATGCGTTTTAAGTCATTATAGTTGAGTGATTGAGGTCATAAATTAGCTGCTTTGAATACAACACAGCTTTGGACATGTTTATCCTTGTACAGGTTCATCCTTCTTGATTACCAACAGTGTGTCCCTAGGTTGGTTTAACTTCTGTTCATTGTTGCATAATCCTCAACTTCATACCTTAACATTCTGTAAACATTTTTCAAACTCAATGCAGATGTGTGCAGCTTCTCTCTTTGTGTGAGTATCTTAGTTGCTGTCAATCAAAGGGGCAAGGGGCAAAGGCTTAATGGCTGGAAATCAAAATACTGAGAGGAAGGCCTACATGCTCAAGCTTGCAGTTCATTATTACAATTTAGAGCACCAAGAAAAAGGAAAGTCTGTGGCTAACCATCCTGTAACCTCTATGCTCTGTACATGGTGTTGTGTATTAAAAACACAGGAAATGCACTAAGCATTCCATATTTGTGAGATGAGCAAACAGACTTCCTGACCTCTGAATACTCCAAAGGATAAAGGCATGCTAGCAGGAAACAATGCTCATTGTTTTTCTCCTCAAATTAAACAAGGGACACATTATTTGAGCTTGTGAACCTAAGCATAACCTAAGCATGAGGACATTCTAATAAAGAAATGAGGGGTTGGAAAGTGGGCACTAATTCATTTTATGAATTAGTATTGCAACATCGTGCAATACTGTAAAGGTTAATTTAGACTACACTATTGTTTTTAAAAAAGGAACTTTAACCATCGTCAGCGTCCCCAACCCCACTATCAAACAATTGTGTGATCCTAGTCCAGCAACAACAGCTGATAAATAGCTGACATTAGCTATCATAACGGTCAGAAAATCATTTCAAACGCCATTTAATATGCATTAACCAAATCCATCTCATTTGAGCAATGTATCAGGCTGTTTTTTTACAGCTGCTAAATAAGGCTGTGGCAAACGCAGTAGTAGTAGGGTGCCAGTGAAATACAAAGAAACTTCTCACACAACATACTGTCACTATGACAACCGAGCAGAATAATTTAGTCTCATCTCTTGCCATTCCATACAGGCAAGAAATACAATAGCATTCAACACTTATATAACCATCCCATTGGTTGTTTATGGCATTTGAAACATCTCTTCTACTAGTCTGGTAGTGAATAATGAATGCTAATCATGGGCCTACACTCACTGTGATTTGTCAATTGACATTGCTTTTGTTTTTGTCTTCGTCACAGAAACACATGAATGAGCTCAAACAAGGAAAGACACTGGCAGTTTTTTAATTCAACAAGTGGCCCAAGGGACATTGAGATGGTATGATCGTTGGTCCAAGGAACGTCTGTTCCAGCACATCAGAAGTGGCAGTCCACCCCTGGCCTTTCATGCACAACCGTGTCTAGGGTATTACCAAGAATAGTCCACCCCTGGCCTTTCATGCAGTGTCTAGGGTATTACCAAGAATAGTCCACCCCTGGCCAGTCCACCCCTGGCCTTTCATGCACAACAGTGTCTAGGGTATTACCAAGAATAGTCCACCCCTGGCCAGTCCACCCCTGGCCTTTCATGCACAACAGTGTCTAGGGTATTACCAAGAATAGTCCACCCCTGGCCAGTCCACCCCTGGCCTTTCATGCACAACCGTGTCTAGGGTATTACCAAGAATAGTCCACCCCTGGCCAGTCCACCCCTGGCCTTTCATGCACAACAGTGTCTAGGGTATTACCAAGAATAGTCCACCCCTGGTGATTTTTATGGAATCTATTTGTAAGTTCCAGTGACTCTCCTGATTCAAATGTAATTTTTATGAGTTTGTAGCTCCAACCATTTGGTCTTAGCGATTGTTTATGAAACAAGACAACCGCCACTGACGACTCCAGGCGGTTTCAGTTATATGTCTGACAACATCAGAACCAAGGAAAACCGCTGCATTGGATCTGATAATTAAAATGTTCAAGTATAAGGTGAGAAAATGTTACATTTTAGCTGGCTTTGTCAGACAACGTGGCAGACATTAGTCCTATGCTAACATCACCAGCTGGCAGTGATTCATTGTATTAAAACCTTTCTCATCAGCCAAAAACACATTCTCCACAAACCAATGGCATTTCCTAAAATAGGTCAACTTGGACAGCAAAGGGAGAGTTTTTATTTTACTAAACCAAGACCATCCAGAAATGGTAATTTCCAATGATGGGCTAGTGAAGCAGAGTGGTCAGAATTTATTAATGTAGCTTGACCAAACCAAGCATGAGCTAGTGAAATCCTATTGAGCAATATTGGTGTGTACTAGCAGGTTTTAGTAACAACTACTCTGTGCTATGAGTGGGCAATAACTTAATTCCCCCTGTAATCCTCAAATAAATTTACATTTTAGAAACTTTAGAAAATACTCAGTTTAAAATCATATGCTACATCTGGGAACAGAGACAACTGAACTAAGATTGACAAAATGGAAAGAATAAAGTCAATCTCTCAAATTATGTCCCTATACTTCAGATTCATACTTTTGGGGGGCTGTGTCTGGCTGCCAATCTAACTCTAAAAAATAAAGGTTTGCTTTTATCAC
>JACXGK010006015.1:0-30436 GCA_016801125.1 Novumbra hubbsi
CGACTAGAAGGCCGGCGACTAGAAGGCCGGCGACTAGAAGGCCGGCGACTAGAAGGCCGGCGACTAGAAGGCCGGCGACTAGAAGGCCGGCGACTAGAAGGCCGGCGACTAGAAGGCCGGCGACTAGAAGGCCGGCGACTAGAAGGCCGGCGACTAGAAGGCCGGCGACTAGAAGGCCGGCGACTAGAAGGCCGGCGACGTCGAACGCCGGATCGCCACGCGATCAGAGGAGGGCCCGTCTTGGGACGGCAACGTGACAAGCAGTTACCGTTACACATGAGTCTGTGGCAATAGATGTCCAGGAATTGCCACCTGGCTGGATTACGCATTGACTCCATCACTCTGGATTTTGTGTCACTTGCGTTATGGTAATAAAAGTAGATTCAATGCAGTAATGGATTATACACGGTATAATCCAAATGTTACGTGAAGGTACTGAATCCTTTGTGTTTGCACAAGTAAGAAGATTGTGTGCTGAGTGCCATGCACAGAGGGTATCTGTTCCTTTGTGTGGTAGGGTTTACGTTCATGGTGGTCATGTGTTTGAAATGGTCAGCAATAACTAAGACGTCTGTTAATGAGGTAAAGCCACTTGTGTATCTGTTCCCTGACCACTTTGATGACCCTTTTGTTTCCCCTCTGTGATTAACTCACTTGTGACCCTTTTAAATTGGACTGGTGTAGAGTTCAAATCTGCTTCCCCCTGAGTCCGAATCAGAGAATGTCCACACAGTCAAGTCTTCCAAAGTAAACACCTTTATTACAGATAATGTTTTGGAAATCAGTCTCCGCCGTACAGCAGAAACAGATCTGAATTACTTTCACCTGGCCACAGCTTATGTACAGCCCCTCCCACCCCTCAGTCATTGGATAGAATCTGTTGAGTGGGCTTCCTGGGTGGGCGTGTCCCTTTCTTGCAGACCCCATCTCTGATTGTGGGGCCATCTGGTGACCTCGGAGGCAGACGAAGAAGACAGTTGAAAGGGGGGGCTGGCGCCAGGAGATCTGCCCGGAGATATCACCTAAATTGTGTTTACACTTCCCCTCCTGTGTTCCCTGTCCGAATCAGGGTCAGTGTGATAAGCCAACAGACAATAAACCAGGTCCCCCTGTTCCCCCTTGATCTCTTGCCGTATGGTCCTACTCCTGGAATGTACTAATTAACATTTTACCCCATCCTTCTCTCTAAGTTTACCCCCACCGGCAAGGTTTGTTTCTAACAGCACACCGCACATCTAATCTTAACTAAAATATTCCACACTGGTCACCTGTGGTGTCCTAGTCCCCTGAGGAGAAGCTTGGGAAACAGACTTCCTTTCAAGATAACCTAACAGATAATAGTTAACCAAGTGAAGATGTGTTGTTAATAAAGAACTGTTGTGCATTGTCTTGACACACCCCTAAACTATAAGCATGGTATGTAACTTTGGAATTACCAGAGATGCTTCCCTGTCACTCCGGGTGATGGGGAACCAGACTCTCCTTGCAAGTGAATCTTCAATAAACTGTTAATTGTACTAAAGACAGTTTCTTTCTTACCAGCCTAAATTATAGTTCTAGACATAGAAAATTGTCATGACATTTGTCAGCACAGGTATAGCGGTGTTTGTAAAAAACGAATGTGTTGTTTGGGTTTTGGCACCAGGGTTTGGAGGAGGAAGCAAAAGCCTGTGTTTTCCACGACTGAGTAAGAGATCCTTTGCAATAAAAGTGGCAATGGACTGTGTGAACTTCTTTGTCCTTTCGGACATTTGAAGTAAATTTGATAGCCTCAATTGTTGTAAAATAGGCTGATTAGCAGCGATTTGAGGGGTTGATGCTAGTTCCGAGTGAAAACGGGACATGTGATTACTTATATTTGTAGTGTTGACAAAGTATTTCATCTACGCTTGACAGGTCTCGAACATAGTATCATTTTTAACAAGCTTGTTTTCCTTCCAAAAACAAAATGCCCAAATGTCTGCTTTCAAGCAGCTAGGTGCATTTTTAAGCAGTCAGCTGCTAGCATGTCTCCTTGCAGTAATTCACATGTCCTTGCAGTAATTCAATAGAAACATATTAGTTACCTTTATTGTTTGCAAGTGTCTCTATTCATTGTGTCAATGTGAATATGACATATTTATATATAAAACATATGTTTTAAAGGACAAATACTGTAGTATGTTTTTTTGACTAAAGAAACTATCTTAAGTAGGCTCTCCAATCAGAGAAAACAGACAACAGCTGTCTCTGATTGAGGAGCCCTGAATAACAGCATAGAAGTGCCTAGAGGCACGGCAAGTCCTGACTGTGAGCCCGAGGCACAAAGATGGCGAGGGGCCCCCAGCCACGACATGACAAATACTCTACTCCCACAGCGCAGTAATACTCCTTAAGACTAAGGTCTTACTTTTGAGCCCTAATCAACTTCTGCTTGTTTACCGGCAACAAAGACTCATTAACCACAGTCGTGGCAGTTGTGTCTTGATCATTTGTTTTTCATGGGGACGAGGGAGATCAACAGGATGTATCATCCTGACTAAAGACATAGACAAATATCATGTTGTCTAAACCAATCCTATCGCCCAGTTGACATGATTGTGATTACAGCGCATGCTGTACCTTTTCCGGATACAGTGGGCTTCTCAGGGTTGTCAAATATTTATAATACAGACCTCACCAGACCTCCTGTAATGTCATTACCCATGACCAAGGATATCCCCTTCACAGGAAAAGCCAGCTGCCAAACTACCTTAAAATGTCCGCTAACCAATTCTGACTGCAGAAACATAACATGCAAGGGTACTGACACAAATCCCATTTCCATACCTTGCACTAAGATGCTGTACTCGCTTTAGAACAAGCCAACAAATCAGAGACAATAACAGACTTTGATGCACTGGTGTCTCTCAGTGTCCGAATGGGAACATGAGGTTTGAGATCATCCACTAAGGATACAGATTCAATAAATATGAAATATGGGAAATTGAACTGAATGAAACACCTGATTTTAATGATTAAGAGGTGTGGCCTGATACTTTTGTACATATAGTGTAGTGTTTTGATCGATGTGGACAGATTTTAAGTAAAGCAGTGCTTCATTTTACACAGAAGTAAAAACAAATCTCCATGCACCGTAGCATCCTCAGAATCTTTACAAATAACTGGCTAGCTTCATTTCACGTGTAAAGCCATTTACACGTATACCATACCATTATCCATACTTGTGCCAAAATTGTACTTACTAATGAAAGACAATGGACCTCATTCACCAACCTTCTTCCAATTCCTTCCCAAAAAACCCCTTATGCAGTTTCCACAGAGATTCAGAAATGTACCAATGTTTTCTTAGTTCTTAAGAAGACATTTTACAAAAACTTAGGAAGATATTGGTGAATGTGATCCAATGTATCGTGTTCCCCAAATGGCTACCTATTCCCTACAGAATATATAGCACTGTAGGAAGTGGGGTGCAATCAGGAATGCTTGCCTGTGTCCCAGGCTGATTCGTTTTTTCTATGCTGTTGAGGTGAGTTTGCTCTTGCTCATTACATCTGTTTAAATACAATAGGGTTAGGGATTTTAATAACTAATTCCCCTCTCTGATTAAGGCCCTGCTACTCTGCCCTGCAATGTAATAGCTGTTAATTAAAGACGCTGTAGCATTGTGTACTACAAGGACAAATGTCACCTGATTCTCACCAAGATAAATGCTTGCACCGCTGTGCGCTAAGAGAAACTAATTATTCCAGCTACCTACAGTATGTCATTAGCCTAACCTCTGCCTGTCACTTTTTGTCACTAAAATGTGTTAAGTCACTGGAACACATGCAGATTAAACACTTGTTTTCTGGGAGGCTAGCATGTCTCCTTGCAGTAATTCAATAGAAACATATTAGTTACCTTTATTGTTTGCAAGTGTCTCTATTCATTGTGTCATTGTGAATATGACATATTTATATATAAAACATATGTTTTAAGGGACAAATACTGTAGTATGTTTTTTTGACTAAAGAAACATATTATTTAATGATTTTACAATGCTACTTGTCCACAATAAATCCAGTTTTTGGAGGTGTTTAGAGCACAGTGCTAAAGAGCATTGGTGTGTGGAAACCCGACCAAATGTATCTGGACACCCGACCCTCAGACCCATATTGGGATGGGACATCCCATTCCAAAACTATGGGCATCAAAATTGAGTTTGTCCCTGTTGCGGATGAATATCTGACTTGATGTATTAATTGATCATACACTGTTTAGGTCTAATTTAGTGTTATAGAGCAAGAGGAATGTTGGGGTCATACAGCTAGATAAGAGGATCTGGTCTTTGTTATGATTAGCAACACCTATCTGTATGCAAAATCCTGTGGACCTTTGACCATCTGTTAAGGTGGCCATTCTATTGTGACACTTCTGTGGCACCTGGATAAACACAGGATAAAGAGAAGATACAGATGGGGCCAGGAAGGGAACATTGTCTTGGCACACCCCTAATACCGAATGGATATGCAAATAACTTGTCTCCACCCTCAGTGAATAAGTACTGTATGTAACTAGTCTTTGAGTGACTGGGAACCAGGCTCTCCTTGCAAGTGAATCTTTAATAAACAGTTAATTGTGATAAAGATTTTTTTCTTCCTTACCAGCCTACATTTTTTATAATATAATATTCCATAATCTCCCCGTTATGCTGCTAGAACCGCCACTCTTCTGGGAAGGCTTTCCACAAGATTTGGCAGTGTCTCTGAGGGAATTTGTCCCCCATTCAGCCAGAAAAGCATTTGTAAGGTCAGGCACTAATGTCGAATGAGAAGGACTGGCTCACAATCGACATTTCAATTCATCCCAAAGGTGTTTGTTGAGGTCAGGGCAGATATATAAGGGCAGACATTTCACAAACTGACTTGGGGCAAAGCTGGCATCCTCTGACAGTGCCAAGTTTAAAGTCACTTAACACTTCAGTACGAACCTTTGTACTGCCAATTTTGTTAATGGAGGGCTTATGACTATGTGCTGGAGTTTATACACCTGTGAGCATTTGGTGTGGCTGACACACTTGAACCCAATGATTAGTATTGGTGTCCTCATACTTTTGGTCATAGTTAAGGCAGAATCCAATATTGGATGGCCGTGATCTTCAGGCCCTCAGATGTAACTGCATTAAAAACCTACATTCTGTGGTGTACATCACTCCATGGGACTTTGCTCAGGGACACTTCCTAAAATCATGGTCTGTGATCACTTAACGTCACTGCCACCAAGAACACAGGTGAAAACTCCATGAGGCAAGGAAGAAGCTATGTATAAACAAGCCCGCCTTATCTTGGCCCAAAGTCATTTAAAATGGACTGAGGCAAAGTGCAAAACTGTCCTGTTGTCCAAAGAATACAACATTTTAAGTATTTTTGGAAATCATGGACGCTGCTTCCTCTGGACTGAAGAAGAGAGGGACCACCCGGCTCCATAAGTGCGCACAGTTCAAAAGCCAGCATCCGTGATGGTATGGGGGTGCATTAGTGGACATAGCATGGGTGACTTCACATATGTGAAGGCACCAGTAATGCTGAACAATATATACAGGTTGTGGAGCAACATATGCTGCCATCTAGACAACGTCTTTTTCAGGGAAGGCCTTGCTTATTTCACAAAGATAATGCAAACAACATTCTGCACATAATTACAACAGCTCTGTAGAAAACATTATGGGTGTATTTCTTCGAAAACAATACAATGTCTCAGTACTTTCTACTATTTTCAATTAAATATAATGATTTGCACATCATTGCATTCTGTTTTTATTAGCATTTTATACAGCTCCCAACTTTTTTTGAAACTGGGGTTTTAGATCTGAAAATGATTTGCCATTCATATGAATGGCAAATCTAGGCTAGGGAATAGGGTTTAAAATAAGGATTAAGGGTTAGCTAACATTCTCAGTGACTGAATATATCAGTCAATAACATTTATTTAGTATAATTTTTTTTATGATTGACATATAACATTAGTCTGCTATATTGCCCCTTTTAAAATTAGCAAAAGACAATTTTGGAAAGACTTTCTGTGCTTTTTGTCCTTTTTATGCTATAACATTAGCCTCCTGTGTGGTGTGGGAAAAAAACAACTATTTGTTCTACTAAAATATTGAACAATATGGAGCTTCTCTACTAAAACATATTGCGTTACTGTGATGTTTGTCTATAACTGTGTTTCTCAACTGGGGCTGGTCCTTCCCCCAGGTGGCGGTAACTGGGCAACTACACGCTCTTGACGGTTGGAAACGCCGTTGTTTGTAAGGTAGCTCGTTAGCTAATACCAAGCTAGATATTGGCTGTTCAACGTCCCGCAGTTACCATGGGAAACTGCAAATTAAATCAGAAGTGGTTGGGCACCAGCAACTTTGCTTCGTGGTTGAAATCTGTTGAAGGTAATGCTACTGTGTTTTTTCAGTCAAATTTTTCAGATTTGCCACAATGGGAACACAAAAACAACAAAAACGCAGCAAAAAGTCTCCAACAAATACCCAAATTCTGTTCGGTTGTTTAACAGAAGCCGGTCCTGAAGTACAGAAAGTAACATTACAGTTAGCAGAATCAGAATCAGCTTTTTACCAAGTAGGTTTACACATACAAAGAATTTGCTTTGGTGATATGGTGCATAACAGAAAACACAGGGGTATAAGGTAAAATAATTTAAATATAAATGTGCAAACATTTACTGAATAAGCAGCAAAATGCAATGTGCAAGAAGAAAGTCCAGAGAAGTGCATTCCTGTAATGCATTAAGTAGAATTTAAGTTATGGGGCAGAGGGTGTCATTGGGGGTCCTCTGGCCTTGTTAATGAGGCCAGCTGCCGATGGGAAGGAACTGTAGAGACTGGCAAGAGACTTTAGCCTCCTGCCAGATGGGAGTGGCCAAAACAGTTTGTGTCCAGGGTGGGAGAGGTCAGCCACAATCTTTCCAGTGCACCTCAGCGTCCTGGTGGTGTACAGGTCCTTGAGGGATGGCAGATTGCAGCCAATCACCTTCTCAGCAGATCGAATGATACGCTGCAGTCTGCTCTTGTCCTTGGCCGTAACAGCAGCGTATCAGATGTTGATGGAGGAGGTGAGGATGGACTCAATGATGGCTGGGTAGCACACCTCTACTGTGCTTTTTTGGTGATGGAGTTGGTGTTTTGCTCCCACTTGAGGTCCTGGGTGATGATGATGCCAAGGAAGCGGAAGGACTCTGCAATAGTGACTGGGAAGTCACACAGGGTGGTGGGGGGGTGGGACTGGGTTCTTCCTAAAATCCACAACCATCTCCACTGTCTTCAGAGCGTTGAGCTCCAGATTGTTCTGTCTGCACCAGTTCACCAGGTGGTCAATCTTCCACCTGTAGGTGGTCCCGACCCCACCAGAGATGAGCCCAATGGAGTTGTGTCATCCGTAAACTTCAGAAGCTTGACGGATTGATGATTGGAGGTGCATCTGTTGGTAAAAAGAGGAATTCCTTCGGCCAGGTAAGGCTTCTGACATTGTCTCTGGCTCAGCAGTGACCTTAAGAATATGACACTTGTAGCCCATTTCTTGGACAAGTTCTTGAGTCGGCTTTGCTTGACAATCCTCTCAAGTCTATGAGCATCCCTGTTGCTTGTGCACCTTGTCCTCCCACACTTTTCCCTTCCAGTCAACTTTCCATAAATATGCTTTGATACAGCCTGCTGTGAATAGCCAACCCTTTTAGCAATGATCTTCTGTAGCATTCTCCAGTCTGCAGTCTCCCCCGTAATTGTAGTTCCGCGTTGAACCAGACTGAGATATTAAAGGCTCTGGGAGTAATTAGCAGATTAGCTCTTCTCAGGTTGACATTGTAAATGTTTTTATTCTAATATTTTGGATTTTTTATTTCCATAAAATGTAAAATCATTGAAAATATCTAGAATATATGAATATAATCTAGAATATATGAAGGTGTCACTATTTGATTTAAATTAAGGGAATACATTACTGGCCTGATATAATGTTTTTGACCTACTGGAAAATCAAATTGTTGTCCCATTCCAAATTTCAGAATTCCAGCTGACTGCTTCTTCCCTAAATAGTTCTTACATTGTTTGAAACTGTGCTTTTGTGATTGTTCTGTTGCGGTGCTTCATTGGCTCCAGGCTAAGGCATTTCAAAATTTAGTTGATAGCCTTAATTTGTTCAAGATCCCTTTTACCCTGTACCCTTACAAATCTCCCACTATACCAACCCCTCCACCATGCTTGACAGATTGCATTAAGCACTTTCCCAGCATCTTTTCATTTCATTTGCATTAGACTAATGTTCTTCATCTATGATATTAAAACCTCAAAATTAGATATGTCTGTCCATAACACTTTATTCCAATATTTCTCTGTCGAGGGTCTGTGTTCTTTTGCCCATCTTAATTTTTAATTTTTTTTTGCCAAACTGAGATCTGGATTTTGCTTTGCAACTCTGGCTAGAAAGCCAGCATCCCAAAATTGCCTCTTCACTATTGAATTTAAGACTGATGTTTTGCAGGTATAATTTAATGAAGCTGCTATTGGAAGAACTGTGAGACGTCTGTTTCTCAAACTAGACACTAATGTATTTGTCCTCTTGCTCAGTTGTGCACAGCAGCCTCCCACGCTCTTTCCACTCTGGTTAGAGCCAGTTCACGATGTTCTGTGAAGGGAGTAGTACACAACATTGTACAAGATCAACCGTTTCTGGAAAATTTCTCACATGGAATAACTTTAATTTCTCAGAACAAGAATTTGACAAGTTTCAGAAGGCAGTTCTTTGTTTCTGGGTTTTCTAATTAACCTTTTAAAATATTTAACTTGGATTAGCAAATACAATGTGCCACTGGAACACAGGACTGATGGTTGCTGATAATGGGCCTCTGTATGCCTATGTAATATTCCATGACAAATTATCAACAATAACAATGTTGACCCTGTATTTCTAATGTTATTATAATGGTCCAAAACATTTGTTTTCTTTAAAAAAACAAGGAAATTTCAAAGTGTCCCTAAAGTTTTGAACGTTAGTGTAGATTAAAAAAATTGCCCATGGAAATTCCAGGACCCTGCTTTTTAACTTTTCCTAGATATGTGTGTTTTATCACCCAGTATTTTTACATATTAAAAATCACACTGGGAAAATTCTCTTTTCTATCAGCAGATGTCGCAAAAGCTCCCGTATACAAGTCTTCTGTTATTTAGACAAATATTTTATTTAGTGTATAAATAGATCAGTGGTATTCAATTAAAATGTAGAAAGGTCCAGCTAGACCAAATTACTTCAAGCAAAGGTCCGAAACATCATGGCTTATTTGTGTTATGATTCAGTGCCATACATATTGAAGTAGTCTAGTGGTTGTATGTATGTAGAAAACAACTGTTTATTTTATTTGACTCTTTAATAAAATTAAGTGTACAATTCAATAATAATAATACATATAGCTGCAAGCAGCAAACTGGGTTACTCTAAAGAATTTGGGACAATTTGAAAATTGACAGACGTGTACCGCACGCATACGCAAAATGCAAAAGCGTAAATGCAAATATAAAGTTGCAGCAGACAGGAGGAGTTGAACCATGAGTTTACAAGTGGTGCACTCTAACCACTACGCCAAAGCCACAGGCCCAGTTAATAATTTGGCCTTTTCGGAATGTTTGATATTTTCCTAATTGAAAATATACATGGAATTATCTTCTGACGAAATAAAGCATATAGCTGAAGTAGTAACCCAAATACTATTAAATATTAAAAGTCCACTGAGTAGTCTAAAGTGTTTTATTGACACAGACATCTGGACAAACATTCGAAAATACAAAGAAGAGGTGAGCTAAGTGAAATAATGCAGAAAAGTTCAAATTAAAAGATGCCGAACTAAAAGCATTCGTGGGTCTTATTTATTTGAGAGGTGTTACTGGCGGTAAAAGCATGGAACTCGATGATTAGTGGTCGGCCAAAATGAAAATAACAACAAGGTGCAGTGTTGCTTTACACAATACATGGCCAATAAACCGGACACATTTGGCATTCAATTCTGGGTTGCCGTCAACAAAATACATGTTGAACGCACAACGCTATAGCTCGGCGCATCTAGTGTTAATTCGGCAATGGCATAAGGTAATGTTAGCTAGAGATATTGCTTGTTAATTCCACTATTAGAATATGCTTTCGTGGAAACTTAATACTTAGATTTGGATTTGGAAAGACATTATGTAATGACTACTTAACATGCCACCAATAAAGTTGGCTCTATGGCTTAAAAATATAAAAAGTGTTCACAATGATAAAAAATATTACCAGCATTAAGTATTTAAAATGTATTGAACGGATTAACTTTGACAGCTTTAGAAGTTTTGGGATTTGCATTACTTACCACCCCAAAACAAAGGCTACATCTTGTGTAACCCTTTGCCATTCTGACAAACATACAATAAAAAATATGAAACGTAAACTCTAGGGCCGGCACAGCTTATGATAACTATTTACTCTACTCATCCTTTTGAACCAAGTGCTGAGCAGAGTAGTTCCAGATTAAGTCAAGATTACCTTTACCTTGTTCAGTTTGATCAATCAATCATTCATATGGCTGCTTTGAAGTCCTGGGGACTCTCTCTCTCTGCACTCTGGCCTTCATTCCACCCTTGGAAGTGCAGGAGTCTTTAAGATAAATAGTTATATTTTATTGCATTTGTAAATCACTTTTCATTATAGAGGAATAATCTCCAAGTGCATGAAAAATAGCCATGACTGTCAAATTTTACAAATGTTCTGCATCCAATGTGTTACCTCATACATACAGTTGGAGGTGGTAAACATGGCAGGTGTCAGGATTGGTTTTAATATACACCTGTGTTCCATTTGCGTAGCATTGGAATTGAGCATTGAACTCTGTGATGTCTGAAGATCTGGCCCAGTGGGAGCATGTATAACAAGAAAATAATAGGTCCTAGCACTGACCCTTGTGGGACACAACAGGCTAATGTGAACACCTCTAAGCATGCCAAACTGAGAGAAACATACTGCTTCCGGTTAGAGAGATAAAAGGTAAACCAGTTTATGGCAGTGTGCTCTCTTATGCGCTGGAGTAAAATGTTGTGATTTATTGTTTAAAAAGCAGTGCAGACTTCCAGAAGAAACAAAATGGAGGGGAGATACTGTATATGCAGCCATGAGCAGATAATTAACAACCAATGTCTCATTGACATGAAGTCAGACTGGAAAACCTCATGAAGCTGGTTAGGACATTTATCCAGATCTGATGACAAAACGTCTTCAGTGATGATGAGCTCAAGTGTATGACCATGATTGCATGTGGGGACGTTGATATGGTGTGCCAGTGACAAAGGAACACTTTCATAAATCAACATGAATGTTGAAATCACCAAGGAGAACAACATTGGATAGTAGGACACAGAAATGTCATTCATAAATTACAACATTTGATTCACGAGGGAAAGCCATGCATTCAAATTATAATGTACGTGGGACAGGCAACATTTTCAGGACAAATCTATGTCATAAGTCATTGTCTGATCCACTTGTAATAACAGAGTTGTGTTTGTTAAAGAGTACATGTTAAACTGTGCCAGTCTTAAAGGGGTTTGATTTAATGATGTAACATTGACATGTTTTACTTCTCAAGACAGTCATATTCTACATTGTGTATATCTGGTTATAAAAATTTGCAGAACTTTGCGAACTGCATAGTTTTTTAAATTATTTTCCTGCCACCTCATCTTCCTGGATGTTTTCTGAAAGTTACAGCAGTCCTTTTTTAAACTCCTCGCTAACTGAAATATTTCTTCATAGTTTTAAAAAATCCTCAAACGATGATAGAATTGTCTTGATGGTAAAATCAAGATGTCATCAAATTAAACAACAACGAATCTATTGATCATGTCCCGGAGGACATCGTTTACCAACGCCTGGAAGACTGCGGGTGCATTGGAGAGGCCGAAGGGAACAACAAGGTATTCGAAATGTCCCAATGGCATGTTGAACGCTGTCTTCCACTCGTTGCCCTCCCGGATGTGCACAAGATTGTACGCATTGCACAGATCCAGTTTGGTGAACACAGATGCTTCTCTGAGCGGTGTGAATGCAGAGTTGAGAAGAAGCAACGGATACTTATTGTGCGTAGAGATTCGTTTAGAGCACGATAATCAATACAAGGACGTAACATGCCATCTTTCTTTCCAACAAAAAAGAAACCAGCACCGACCGGGGAAGAGGACGGACGGATAATCCCTGAGGAAAGGGAGTTGCGGATGTACTTTTCCATTGCCTCTCTTTCTGGTTTGGACAGATTTTACGGGCGTCCACTTGGTAGCGCAGCGCCCGGAAGCAGATCAATGGCTAGATAATTTGGGGGGAGTGATAAGGCGTCTTTCTTACTGAAAACCGTGATAAGGTCGTGATAGTCTCCAGGCACTGCGGATATGTCAGTCTGGGGAAAGGGGACAGAGGGACTGGTAGCCTCCGGCGTGTCCGCCGAGCCAAGGCAGCGTTGGAAACACTGACGTCCCCAGGAGCTGATGGTCCCGAAGTCCAGTCTACATGTGGGTTGTGGAGATGCACCCATGGCCGACCTAGAATCAGTGGAGACATGGGGCTGTCGATGAGGAAGAACGACAGTCTCTCCCGGTGGTTCCCTGCGAGGACTTAAAGGAGAGGGGCAGATTGGAGGTCGATCAAGGCAATCTTATCTCCACTCAATCCTCTAAACGTCACAGATGGAATGACTGGAGAGCAGGAAATCCCCATCTTATCGGCTAAGCCCTTATCGATGAAATTACCGTCTGCCCCGGAATCGTCAAGAACGTTTACGGTTAGGGAGGTAGTGGCCCAGTGGAGGGTTTCCTCGAGATCGTCCTCAGAGGAGGTGGAGGTGTGGGCTTGGCCCGTCCATAACTCCTTGTCTATGGCCGGGCAAACGCGTTTCCCTGCAATGTTGGACACGAGGGGATGGCGTGCCCCTGTTGGCCACAGTACAGGCACAATCCCTCGGCTAAGCGACGCGACCTTTCAGCCCTGGAGAGACGCACACGCCCCAGCTGCATGGGCTCTGGATCAGTGTCATGCTCTCGTGCCCGCACAGAGTCCGGGACAGCGTATGGAGGCCTCGTCCTGGGTGGCGAAGAGGATAAGCGGGAACGGGTAGATGGAACTCTTTCCCGACGGCGCTCGCAGAGTCGACTGTCGACCCGCTGGGCCAAGGCGACCAACTGGTCCAGGGTGTGTGGTTTTTCTCGAGAGGCCAGCTCGTCCTTTAGGCTCTCCGAGAGACCATTTAGGAAAGCTCCCTGTAATGCTGCGTCGTTCCAGCCGCTCTCTGCAGCAAGGATTCTGAAGTAATCCGCTGCGCTGCGGGTTCCCTGTCACAGCTCAAGGAGCCTTCTCCCTGCGTCCTTTCCTCCCTCCTGTTGGCCAAACACCTTCAAGAGCTCCTCCGTGAAGACCAGAGTTAGCTCTGTCTGACGGGTAGGAGAGCGCCTGCTGCTCAAAAAGCAAGGAGCACTGCAACAAGAAGGGGTAAACCCGACCCGGCTCGCCAGTGAAAATCTCAGGTGGAGCGACATGCGGTTCCCGGTGAACAGACGGAGCCGATGGAGAGAACGGGTGCGTAACGCTGACCGAGTCAGTCTGCCTTGGGGTTTCCGTCCTGTCTTGTTGAGGGTGTTGTCGGTCGCTCCATAGTGTGACTACCAATTTGGTCAGTGTTTACGTTAGATTTTGCAGGAGCTCCTCATGCCGATGGATAGCGGCACTCTGCAAATGAAGGGCATGGTGGACGGGTCGGTGTAATCGGCTGGGTCCATAGTTGGCCAGTACAATCTGTAAGGGACCGGACTAGCGGAGGATGGTAGGGACCTAAATGTTCGACGAGATTGTGTGTGGTAATGGGGAGGGGCTCGGAAGGGGTGAGCAAGGATTAGTGGAGCTTGGATGTAGCGAGTGGAAAAAACAAATGGGAGATAAACGTTAGCTCCGATGAAAATGAGCGGTGTAGAATGTTCGGATGTGACGAGCAGAGTGGAAGCTCGGATAAGACGAGCGGAGAAAAAAAGGTTTTGGTATGAGAAAAATACATGTGGCGTGTAGCGTCATGCATTGTTTGTACTGGCAGTGTGGTGGTGGCACTCGGGAGCTTATGTAGGGGTGCTGATGAGAGTGATAGGGAACAGGTGTGCGTGGTTGGTGTGCGCTTGGAGACTGGTGCATGTAATTGCGACCCAAGGTCGCTAGAGGGGGTGCTAGGACCAGAGCTGAGCCGAGTATGGGCGGAACCCTGACATATTGCATACAAGTAAAATGTTAACCCTTTACTCTTTATCATCTATTTAAATACCTTTCAATTGCAGAGGAATCAGCTTAGGCTGCCATAAAGGTGCCATGGCAACCGTGAGTTAATAGACAAGCATTAAGAATGTTGTGTATAAGCTAAGAAATTGTTAGATGTTATGAATGTGTACTTGAACATTTTAAGTACACATTGTCAGCAGGTGAGTACTGAATTGACAAAATATCATGTTTACATTAATACTGTGATTATATGTGGAATTGCCAGTAAAACAAATGTAGGCATATATAAGCATATAACATTGATATTTTTCAGAAATAATGGCTAGTTATGTCTTATTCCTAGAAACTGTTACATCCAAGACTCTAAGTCACCAGTTATTTTTGGGAGTTCAAATATAAATGTAACTATGTTACAATGTTACGTTGTTTCTAATGGAAATGAAAAACAGTTTGGGTCTAATGGTTTGATAACAATAGTGGTGGCATGATTAATATCAGCCATTGTTAAATTTTTTCGATTTGACACAATTGTGCATTAGCTTGTTTCAAACTGCCAATAGCACGTGATGGTCCAAAGCTTAGTTTGAGCATGCTGTTCCAAAGCATGTAGGAATATGCATACTTCCTGAGTATTCTGATGCCTAAGAGCGTGCCAGTGCCATCAAATACCTCTCAACTGAATACCTGATTTACTCATTTAAGATAACATTTTAGTCCCTAACAGAATTCTAGATTGCTACTGAAGATTACTGAAAATTATCCAAATCAATATATTTGGATGGATCGCCCTGCTGTCTACTGGATCCAAATGAAAAAGGAACAGTAGTAATCGGATTGGGGTCAGCTAAGGGTGGACTGATGAATTGCT
This sequence comes from Novumbra hubbsi, assembly GCA_016801125.1. Taxonomy (NCBI): domain Eukaryota; kingdom Metazoa; phylum Chordata; class Actinopteri; order Esociformes; family Umbridae; genus Novumbra; species Novumbra hubbsi. The sequence continues at coordinate 15,163 of JACXGK010006015.1, forward strand.
CTTGTATGACCATATTCAGACCGCCATCTTTCCAGGTCCACAGCTAATGTGATCATAACAACATAAATCTCAAGACATAATTTACAGATATGTGAAAGTATGTGGCACATCTTTTTGCATCTATCGAGCAATTTCCAGATATAAATGATATTGGAAGAATCACGTGAAAAAAGCTGACTATACAGCTAAACACAGCAACTATTTTCATTACAAGATTGAGCTAACAATAATTTGTATCGCATCATCAAACATAGACAACACCAAACATACAGACGAGTGACAATTCACAGTAAAAACGCATGTAAATGAGTGTAGCAACATATGCTTACATACAGTTGCACTGCATGTTACAATTAAGCAATTAACATAATTTAAACCCTTAAACTGATTCAACCACTATTTTAGCCAACGTAGGGTGACAATGTACGGTTGAATCAAAAACATTTCACTTTTGTATAGAGGAAACGTTTTTGTAAACTGATTTTACCCAAATATATTTAGGGTAAGTAGCATAAAAGTATAATTTTAAAAGTAAAAAACGTATTAGATGTCAATATGTTGAATAGGATGTACAACAAAACCACATTGAAGCATTGTCAAGATTAGGCAATTGCATTTCACAATAAATCTTTGTCGGGATATATCAAATGTCTGGCCTACATGGTTACATAGAATTCTAAATGAAATCAGTGGGGAACATCCCCCTTTTTTCAAGATTGGTGAAAGATAGAGGAAGAGTAAGTGGGGCGGTAATGAGAGGGGTAGCTAGCGACTAGCAGCCTGCTCCTTTCTTCCTGTCTATCAGACACCTCATTATCTGAGCTTTTGCTACCTGCACCTTGTTATACCACAAAGTTTTGCAATGGTTCGTTACCTTAGAAGAAGATAACCTTTGTGCATGCTGGAAGACAGTCAATCAGTTGGTACTCAGCCCTTTGGTCCCTGGTCAGTAAAAAAAGACTGCTATTCGAAATTAGAAAACATAAAAGTACATCACAACATCTACCATCCAGAACTATCAAAACCGTCTCTACAATGAATGGACCCCATCCAACACTGGTATTGCAGTCATTGAATAATATAAGTGCAATGGATAGGTCAGCATTCCATGAGACCGAATTCACAAGGGTGTTATCACAGACAGTTATACAAATTCCATCAGTTTTCTTAATCTGTAAGTAGTCTATGGACAATAATCCCTAGTTTTGTTTACCTGTCCTCTGATTCTTATGCTTCTTTTGACCATTAATGGCACACATCCAAGTCAATGGTATTCTGTTTTGGTCTAAAATTACCAACAGGGGATATGCAAATTAGGCTTCAATTAAATGGTGGTCCTGGATGGTCTAAACATTTCAGGTTTTACATTTTTGTATGTTTCTTAAAAAAACGAGTCCATCAAGGAACCAAAAACTGACCAAATGGTTCCAACAAGCACTTTTATTTTCTCAAAGTAATGTAAACATAACCATTTAACAATATGTCCAATGTCCAATGTCATTCTCTGTTTCTTCGTGAGGTATTGTTTGCTTTTATTAACTTTCAAAGCCTAATGACTTCTAAGCAAATTATTATGTTCTTCTCAGCCTACCCATGTTTGTGTAGTGTCCTCTTTTACCTATGGGTTTTGTGATTTCAGATTAGTCCTCTTGTACTGTTGCCTGGAGTCTGTTTAAGACCTCCTTCTGCCTGCCTTCACATTTACGATCTCCCTGCATATCTCTAAGCAAGACAATGTAGTTAATTTGGATCACAAGGACATCTCAATGCTCTGATCATGTTCTATGCACATTCAAAGAGAAATTTGGGCATTGATTTACAAAATATGACTGATAATGCAAAAACTGTTAGTGAAGAATAGTGATCATATGAAGCCATGTATTATCACATAGTTGTTTGGCTCCTTTTTAAATCATAATGATAACAGAAATCACCCAATTGGCCCTGATTAAAGGTTAATTTCCCACACCTGCAGCTTTTTAAATTTCAATTAGTGCCTATGTATAAATAGTCAATGAGATTGTTAGCTTTCATGTGGATGCACTGAGCAGGCTAGGTACTGTGCCATGGGAAGCAGAAAAGAACTGTCAAAGACCTGCGTAACAAGGTAATGAAACTTTGGAAAAGATGGAAAAGAATGTCAAAAGCCTTGAAAATGCCAGTAAGTACTGTTTAATCACTTATTAAGAAGCAGAATTTTTTTTCATCTTGATACCAAGGTCAGGTAGACCAAGAAAGATTTCAGCCACATCTGCCAGAAGTATTCTTTGGGATACAAGGAGTTTCAAAGAGCACAATACGACGATACTTGAACAAAAATGAGCAGCATGGTCAAGTTGCCAGAAAGAAGAATTTACTGTGCCAAAGCCACAAAAAAAGCCTGCCTGACAACACCTTGACATGCCTCGCAGCTTCTGGCACACTGTATTTGGGGCCTCATAGACAATTATTAAAAAAGACTGCATGCATGTGTTAAGAACAAAGGGTATGCAGACTTTTGAACATGGGTCATTTCATTTTTTTCTTCATTGCCATGTTTGGTTTTCTGTGCAATTCTGTTATGACCTACAGTTGAATTTAAATCCCATAAGAAATAAAAGAAATGTGTTTTTCCCGCTCACTCATGTTTTCTTTAATAATGCAAATCAGCATATATATATTACCAATTCTCCAATGGTAAGCAAACATTTGAGCACAACTGAGAGGTACCAGTTGTAAGCACTATTACTCTTATTGTCATTACGGTTTTTCCACACTCTTTGAAATTGCTGCTGGTTTATATTGTTATGTATATATTATGTTATGTTTATTCTATATATTTCTTTTGCTTTATATTTTTATTTATATTACTTGTGCCATGTCATAAGAATTTAATTTCTCAGAATGACACTGTTATTGTTTGCACTTGACAATAAAATAAAATACTTTGACTTCAGTTCTAGAAGATGTGCCAGGCCTCCAATGTGGGCCAGTAAGTCCTATGTCTGCTTTGGTGAATGGTGTATGAGATATTTGTCTTGCCTTTTCCACCAGCTCTACCCAATGTAGACTCTTTGCCTTCTGCCTGGACTGAAGTCCCACACAGTCATAATAAATGGGAAATATTTAAGGTGAAATACAGTTTTGAATGGTGTAGCTAATGAACTAACATCTGCAAGAGATATTAGCTAGCATGGTAACCACAACATATGAAGTCTAAACAAGGCCAACTAGAAATAGACATGTTTTAGGATACTGTACAGCAGGGTTCTCAAACCGATTCCACTGAGGGCCACGTGTCTGCAGGTTTTAGTTTTTTCCTGTAAATTGGTTCCAGGTTCAGACCTAAATAACCAGATGAGGGTAGACCTAACCAATCAGTGACATAATTAATCAATCAAGTACAAGGTGAGAGTGAAAACCTGCAGACACTTGGCCCTCCGTGGAACCGGTTTGAGACCCCTGCTGTACAGAGTTTGATAGCTAGATAATCTTAGAGTGCTAATGTGGAAATGCCAACTTTTCAGGGAAAACAAAGAAAAATTAAGTTTGGATAGCAATTGACTGGATAGCAATTGCTGGATTGTAATTGATTATTTAAGGTGCATTCAACACACAGGAACAAGTCAAATGCAAAGTGCTGTGGGTTGTTCTAAAGGCCAAATGTTGGTTTTACTTTATTATATACCCCTGTCTATTACCAATGTATTACTTCTTCTGCTCAAGGTATATTCAAGAAAACAAGTCATCACACAAACAATAAAACAAGACCCTATGCTGTCACAACAACTATAGTTCCAGGTCATTATTTATTATTTTTTATTTACTTTTATTTGACCAGGAAGTAATAATATAAAAAAATATATTTTACAAGGTGTGAGGGATGGGTTGATTTGATTAACATTTTTGTGCAAATCTTTTACTGACTAGTTTGAGCAGTAAGCTTGGGTGTCACTATATAAAACTGCAGTGGAAAAATACAGAGAAACTCATAACCACACCACAGAAGTCAAGGAAAAGGATGTGGGGCCTGTTTTGGAGACAGTTAAGATAGTATATCTGCCCAGGACCTACGCAAGGACGGACAAGCGCCTAGAGGCCGGGACCAGCCTGAGCGCCAGCGATAGGGTGTGTAAGTCTAAACCACACACGCCCTCGTCTTGGACAGGCCAACCCGGTGGTCGGAACTATCTCTGTCTAAGACTATGAAAGAAGAACAACAGGAAGCCCCCATGTAGTTCTCTGTTCTATCCCTGCGTGGAAATGACAGTGAACCCGTATATACGAAAATTACATTTACGACCAAAATCACTATTAAATTCAAGAAGTTATTAATAAAACGGGATTGATGCCAAGATTTCCTAGTCAGACCTTTTCTGTCTCAAATACCAGATTTGAACATTTGCAACCCTAAGAAAGGTCAAAGATAAAACACCTGATAAGCTAATGTTAAATGGATAGACATGTGTATGACAAAGTCACAAGCTAACATTAGCCAATAAAAACACATCTACATAGGAAAAATCTAAACGTTATATAAATGACACATCATAGAGCATTGGACTCTCCAACAAAGAGACAAAGGTCATAGCTCTCTAGGCACTAGCCATAGGTTGTGACCACAACACAGAATGAGGTTAATGATCAAAGATAAGATGAACATCAAATGATTGCCAAGTCTACAATTGCTGCAGTCTGCAACGTTCATGAGAGAGAAAGGTATGTGTTATGTGTTAGAGAGTGTGTATGAGGTAGATAAGAAGAGCAGGGACTGTTTTGTGTATTATATTAAATAAAAGTTGTTGTGCAGTGTTTTTCCCTTACTTCCGCAATGACATGCAGATCAGTATGCATGTACTCTATATTCCTTCCTCCCATTCCTCCAGCCAAATCATGCATATGAACAACTCAGCCATTCTATGCAGTATTCCATAATGCATTAGTCTGAGTGAAGCTAAATGTAATATGTGTTTTATTGAGTAGAAGAATAAAATCAGTGACAGCGTCTTTGCGTAGCATATGCATACAGAAAACATAACAAGCATCTTTGAGGATGCATAGGAAACATGATGCTAGAACATCTTGGTATACTTGCCTACATAATTTTCATACTAAACCATTGAAACTAGTAGTGTCTCCATGTGCGTCAAAGTGTTAACAGTCCACACTGCATTTAGGTGTTGTTTTATGACATTTATCTTTATCTGATTTTACTGCTTGTTTGAGTTACTTGAGATGAAATAGAATTCCACATTTTCACTGTTTTATATAGTATTGTTTGTGTGAAAAGACCTCTAGTTGCATATCTACTTGTGTAAGCTAAAGGTTAGCATACCTGAACAATAAGGCTTTGGAAATATGAAATAGAAATCCTGGATCGGGCTACCATGGAACAGGTAGTTAGCAAGAGAAATGTTTTTCCAGTGATGAAATTACATATAATAACATGAGGACAATAGAAAACACCCTGGCAAAAAGTTAAAAGGACAGTTGAGGCAAAATAAGATATGTTATAATTGGAGTCCCAATTGGAGACTGATGTCAAGGAGATTGTCTTGCGCATATACCCTACCGTCGATCTATGGCCAATGTCCATGTTACGTCTTCAATTTCACAATAAATCGACCAACACAAAAACCCAAATATCACTTAATAAAACATTCATGTAAAATCATCTGACATGAGAATGAACAATCTAATGGGTGTGTGTAATTTGTGGATATTCTAATAGGTTAGTCTTAGGGAATTGCATTGTGCTCAGGGTTTCTTTGTTTGAGCTAGTAAAGAATGCACCCATCCCCCACCGCATCGCAAATCAATAGATTTGGTGTTAAGTCGCTAACATGTCTGGCAGAGCTCACAAGTTTTGATCCCTGAACATTGAACACTGACTTTACATCTCCTTTTCGCAGACACATAACAATATTGTCTGCTAACCGCTGACCAGCCGGACTACTTTCATCTTTCCATGAATAGCGTTGTGCGTTCAACATGCATTTTGTTGGCGGCTTCCCAGAATTGAATGCCAAATGTGTCCGGTATATTGGAAAAGTTGTTATCTACAGTTATGTTTTCACTGAACTGTTTTTTACTAAAACTTGCACAATGCATACTGTTTGTACTTCCTATTGCATATTTACACTTTGATACCTCTTTTGACCCTTGCACAAATGCATTACGTTTGTACTGCCAACTGCATATTTGCACTTGTTACATTGTTTAATTGCACATTATTTCCTATGCCAATTGCACATCCATACACTGTGCTTCATTTCATTTTATAGGCTCATACATTGGAGCATCTGTACATTGATACAATGTACACAACATTTTTGCACTGCTCTTTGTTGCACTTCTGGTTGGATGCATTTTGTTGTACTGTACATGTACGGTTCAAGAACAATAATGTTTAAATTAATCTAATCTAAGGCAGTGCCCCTAAGGGTTAGGGTTAGTGGTAAGTGTAATTTTTGGGCTCTTAAAAGAAATCACAGATGTTGAAACATGTTTGCTTATGATGAATACTTAACCAGCATTTAAACTTTAACAATGTTCTCTATAATTATGCCTAACGGAATGGAAAAGAATGAGTGTATTTTACAGAGTGACATCATAAAACATTTTCACCAAACTGTTTCACCAACAGATTCATTGTAGAAAGGCGCAGGACAAATACAACAGTTCAGGATGGGAAGTAATTTCTATGACACACAAGTTAAATATAATAACACAAACTTCACCTTATTGTATACCTTATATATCTAATAGAAGTTGATGATGAAAATAAAAGTTCAGCTCATGAAAATATCTGCATTAATTGCAATCCAGCATCTTCTTGTTTCATATACAATAATGTAATAACAGGTAGCCATTTACTTGTGACAAGTCCGGGTCCAACTCAGACTTTCCATTAAAAACTAATTTGAAGTATTGAGATGATGAAACATAGCTACCTCAAACCAATTCTGTAATGTTTATATATTTTTTGGGAATAACATTTTGTTATTTTCTGACCAGCAGTCCTAGAGAGTACCAACATACTTAGCATATAGCATTACACAGCTGCAGTTAACAAATAACATTGCAGTTGCAAATATCAATCAATACAGACTAAGCAAATAAAACATGCGACCTGAGAACTTCTGCAATCAATAATATACAGTGGAGGAAAGAAATATTTGATTTTGTATGTTTGCCCACTGACACAGAAATTATCAGTCTGTACTTTTAATGTTAGGTTTATTTGAACAGTGAGAGACAGTAGCAACAAAAAAATCCAGAAAAAAACATTTCAAATAAGTTATATATTCATTTGCATTTCAGTCATTTCAATTATTATTTGATCCCCTATCAATAAACAAGATTTCTGGCTCCCAGGTGTTTTTTATACAGGTAACAAGACCAACACAAGGCTGGAATGGGCTACAAGACCATTGCCAAGCAGCTTGGTAAGAAGTTTACAACAGTTGATAGACCTTCCATGAACATCTTAGACTTATAATTTCTTCGTCAGTGGACAAACGTACAAAATCAACAGGGGATCAAATATTTTTTTCCTCCACTGTACACATTAGGCTTATTTCTTTACACAGAAATGTTGACATTGTGGGCTTCTGGTAGATTTCTCAGAATAATAATGAACCCAAGTCAGGGGAAGAAGCGTTCTTTGTTGTTTATTCACAAAATAATAAGTACATGAAGATGTTATTGATGTTGCTCCTGGCCTCTTCTGGCCTGTCCTCAAATTACACCAACTTTTGTACCTTGGCACTGTCCCAAAATACATCGTTGTTGACAGACAGGACATGGGGTATTGCTAGGGTGTGCCTCTTAATTTGCACACGTCAGGTTACCGTGTTGTACTCTGCTTAAACTCTGACATTCCCCCATCTGACATTAAAGAACTACATTTACATGTCAAAACAACTAATCTGTATATTAAGATAAAGAAAAGAAAAACAAATAATAAAGTGAGCTTATTCATCCTGCATCCTAGTGATGTAAGAGGTACACTTGAAAATACAAATATATGTATGTTAAAATTAAAGAAGAACAGTGGGGGTGGGGGTATTCCCTGTCTTTGCCACATATTTGTGAGGGAATGAATTGTGGGCTGCCACAAGTATCACCGTCACTACGGGAATACTGACCAAAGGTGGAGGCGTCAGTGTGATGTAGATGAACATCACCATTAGTCAAACGCCTTACTTTTAGTGGCAGAAACCTGTTAATAGCACACTTGACAAAGTGTACTAAGATAAAAAGATCAATACGACAACCACTGCTGGCACAATCATGTTTAGCAGAGAACCCCCTCATTTGCCAAAAATAGATAACAACCAATTAGAAAAACCTAAATCATCAGGATTGTAATTACTGTATTTTTCACCTTCTTCGCGGATTTTACCAGCCAAATCAGTAATTTATTTTTAGTTATCTGGTAAATAAGTCTACACCAAATACATGTAAAAATCATGAACTTCATGATCATTCCCCATTCTACACATATATGAACTGATTATGAATGATAGATTATTTCATGAATTTTTTAGGGTGATCTCATATTTGTCTGTCAAAAGGGGCCTCTGTATTCTCTTAAATGCCAGAAACAAGCAATTAAAGATGTTAAAACTATTAATTCCTATAGGTCCTGACCTAAAGAGTACTACAAATGGAATAGGGTTTAACTTGTCCAAACTGTCTAGGCAGGACGCTAAACAGATCAGCCAAACTGAAAAGCCCAAAGTCAGAAGCCAGCATAGTTTTTTTTAAGAAAAGACAGGCAAAGTCTGCCATTCCCTTCCTAATGTTAAAGCTTGTAAAAAAAAAAATTGGGATTTGATGAAGACCTAATTAGGAGACAACAATTGATCATTAAAAGTAAGTACACCATTGTAATTTTCTGTCATGCAAAACAGCTGCTGCCATCAGCCAAGATTTTCCTGTATTGAAGAAAACAAAAGACTGATTCATTATATCCCCCAACAGTGTTTACTGCCTTTCAAATTGCAGTAGTATCTTAATACATCTAATCGGTTTCGTGGGTTCCAATATTGTTTGTTCTTTCAAATTAAATTAGTGTGCTGCAAGATGCGATGGGTGGGTTTTGTACTTCTGGGACAATTTTATTAGATCAGTTTCACAAAGCAGCAATTATTTGGGTTGCATTTTATTTGCATTGCAGTAATGGAAGTCTTCCTATGATAAAAACGTCACAGTCTCATGAACTGAATGGGTTGTCAACAGGGTTCCAACTCTGCGATCTTTACCTGTCCACACATAATCTTCCCTGCTTCCAGTTCAATTAAAAAACACATTTATTACTCATCTCCGTATCATTGGCGCTGTCAGCCTTAGTCCACGGCTGTGAAAATGGCTTGTCTCAAACAATTAACTCAATAAAAGTTGACGCTAATTGAATTAAGAGGAGTGACGTCTCGTTTGTTGCTGAGCCATTACAATTAGGGAGTGTCCTAGGTGGTGATTATTGATGGCTGTTCTTTTGGGGTTGGCCAACCGTGTCTGTACCATTTCTGAATGCTGCAGTCAGCCAATAAGCGTTGGTTATCTTTGAGAGATTTTTTTCTAAATGTCCTTGGCATCTGCACATGCCCACCGTGCTCCTGTAGGATTGGATGGTTGTGGTTGCCCCAGCATATTCCAATCCAGACTGCTGCCTCCATACCATCTGTCCAACCAGGTCCATAGCTCTCCATTAGTATGTGTGATATTGTTGGCCGTTTCAAATAAACTGTGTGTGCATAATGCTAGTGCAGAGTCAATGTGTAAATGTAACAGGTTTTATAGACTTCAATTAAGCAAGTTAAGCCCAAACTAGGCCTATAATAGACGAATGCTGTAACAACACGGTAACATGAGCTGCATTTTGAACTCATAAAGATCAATGGGAAATGCTACACTGCACACTAAGGCAGATGGTCTGTGAAAGAAAGCTTTTTTTTTTTATTGTAGTATTCGTTTTTTCTATTTTTCTCACAAGACAACAGCTTTATTACACTAGTGCATTGTGTATGCTGTGGACCATTAGTTTCAAAGTTGTATATGACTATATCAAAACAAGTTAATGATAGTAAGGAAATTGGGTGCCTCTGCCTTTTTGTTACAGTTCACCTGATTAAACTGTAATATGCTGTTTCACGCCAACTGAGATTAGTTTAATGTATCAGCTGTTTTGACGCATGCACACAAATAAGTCAACGGGAGGCTAGCTGGCAGGATTGGTTTTAACAATATATATGTGGCTTGAACATATGACCAGTAACCCAAAGTTAAACCCAAAGATAAAATTACCTGTCCAAGCAGACATTTTCCAAAAGGAACATTCCCATTTGAAAAATTGCATCCTAACTCTTCCTCCATGTTTACTATGAGTCTCCAGACTCACGTCTGTCACATGTGCTCAATGTGAATCTGCTCTCATCTGTGAAAAGACTGTGGCATCAACGGCGGTCCTGCTAATTCTGGTGTTCGCTTGTGAATGCCAATCTATCTGCACATTGCTGGACATTGAGCACAGGTACCACTAGAGGACGTCAGGCCCTCATCCCACCCTCATAGAGTCTGTTTTGACAGTTTGGTCAAAAACATGTAACTATTACAATAGAGCAGACGAGGTTCCAGAAAGGTGGCTTAAGAAATCCTAAACCATGAACTCTGAATGGTTTAAGCAATACCTTACGGTTCAGGATTTCTTGGTTCCACAAAGGCCGATACCAGTTTAATAAATCTTTTCAACCAATCTTGGACAGGATGAACTGAAATCAGGCGCGTTCACATAGTATGTAAGAAGCCATCACATGTCCATCACAAACCGAATGATTAATCATGGATACCAAACAGCGCACTGCTTACTTTTCCATTCAGGAAGCAAGAAACCTTAATGTAACACTGCTGCTGCAGCGAAAGAACGAGAGCAGACTTGGCATAAAAATTGCGGAGAGAGTGAATGTGACTGTTCGTCAATCAACTATGTCTTTCAAGATAATTATTGCAATAGCCCTTAAAAACTAAAAAGATTTTTGGAGAGAGGAAAGTGAATGTGTTGTGAATGTAATACAACTTTTGATTGATAGTTGTACCTGTTTCTCAGTTGCAACTTTAGGGGTGTCAAGTGAACCTTGCAGCAAATAAGAATAAAGTATAAGAACATTATTCAAAATGGTAAGCTCATAATGGCTTCATTTGTCTCTACAGCTGCCGAAGCAACACAAATTCAGATGTAAAAGTGTTGAAACCGTCAAGGTGATAATACTGATGTGTTTTTACTCATTAGTCAACAGGAAAAAAGTGGAGCAGAGGAAGACAGGAGGAGGACCCCCACCACCAGCCTTTACCACTGCAGAGGAATTGGCTCTGGATTATAATAGAAGACCAATAATGAATGGCATTGCTGGGGGTAACTCAATCTTACCCATCCAGCCCCCCATGATCCAAGTGCTTATGTAATGGGTTAGCTGTTCACATTTATTAGCAATTGCTCATCCTCGTGTTCATATTTCCCATCTTCTTGTAGTGAGGGACGGCACCATTAATCAGCTGGAGCCAGGGACCATCAAGTCAATTCTGTATTATTTAAAGCTGAGTTAAATGTGAGGTCTGAATATTTTTGGCCACATACTAAAACCACATCTTTCATGTACATGGTCCCTCCAACCACTGCAACTTCTGCCTCTACTGAGCCTTTCACCTCAGGAGATCTTAGTAAAGTCTAGCTATACAACATTTGATGGGTATACTTGTACGCCATGTAATTTAAAACTGACTTAAGTTAAGGAACCTCCATGTTCATGGTCTTTCATGAAACCGGCAAAATTATGGTTTGGATCCCGAGTTACAGTCATGTGAACAAATTAATCACTATTAACGTCTAAATATAAAGATGATGTTTTTGAACAAAAAAATGAACATGATATCATTTATTTAACAAAAGATTTACAATGATGCCATTTCCTACTGAGGAAAAAGTTAGAACACCCTGTGCCCTAATAGCTGGCATTGCCCAATTTGGCTGAAATAACCTCAATACGTTGTGTCCTATAACTTTTAACCCGTCTCTGACATTGACTACGAGAAAGTTATTCCCACTCTTCCATGCAGAATTTTTTCAGCTGTGTGATGTTGAGTTTTCTGCATGCACCGCTTGTTTCAAATCACCCCACAGCAATAATAATAGGATACAGCATCTCAATAGGATTAAGATCCAGGCATTGACTTTGTCATTTTAGAACTCTCCATTTCTTTCGTTAAAACCATTGCTCAGGTAATGTAATTGGTTGTAATTGGTTCAATTACATCACCAATATCTGTAGATATTGTTTGAAAGAAGATCAACTATTGAAATGTCTATATTTCTTGTAAAACAGCAAATTATCACATGGGGTGTCACATGACAGTATCTGTAAGTGGAAATCGAATGTCCCAAGCATATCAAATTTAAGATGCAAAAGACTGAGTTGGAGACAATTTTACTGGAGCACCAGTTAAAGGTGGAAACACTGGACCTTGGTCTACAATGGTATGAATTAATGTGAAAGGAAATCCAGTTGATGATGTTAGATTTGCAGCAAATCAACGACAAATAAAATTGCCTTCTTGAAAGTCTCAAGTGGTCTTTGTAACAAAGCATCATAATATTTTACATCACAGTAACACTTACATTTTTGTTAGCAATAGTGTCTCGCACAGCCCTGACATCTATGTGGTCCTGGATGTGGCCAATGTGGTAATCATCAAGGGCCAATGGAGCAACAGGTGGGGCCCTCTCTCTCCTTACTCTCTTACCGCAATGTTATGGAAGATCACACAAGCAATGTTATTGTCACATGCCCTCTCAGACAGTGTAAACGGGACATCATCATTCCCAGCGTCATCTTTACCCTGGCTCTTGTCTTGGAATGGGCTTTACTGAAAAGCATCGGTTTTCCAAGAGCAGGATCAGGATATGGGGTCATTAGAAAAGGCAGGCATGGGTACCCCCCACCTCCAAGCAGACATCCAATAAAGTGCCCTATATTGTCACAGAACACAATTGCCATAGGCTGTGCAATTCATATACATTTAGAAATCAAGGCATCGTTTTGACAGGGTTAACATACAAAGGACTCAATATGTACCTGCACCTCAATGATGTGAAAGTACTTCCTATTGTGACGGTGAGTATCCAAAGGAGGGAACAAGGCGCAGGTTTTGTTGGATCAGTCCTTTTATTAGTAGCGATCCCAAAGACAAATACACAATAATGTTGTGAACGTATAATATAGCACTGACTTGACAAGAGTCTACAGGTCACGTCACATGAAACAACAGCACACACTGAACAGGACACACACTGGCAAACTTATACAGAGACAACGAGCAAAAGGTGTGTGCAATGAAGGGGGGTGCGTTCGTGAAGACATGGGACATCACAAACAATCAACACAAAAGGTGGGGGCAGGGGAACGGTGGCAGCTCGGAAGCCGATGCCGTCGAACGCCGGACCCTGCTCGAGCAAGGAGGGGGCACGTCCCCAGAGGGAGATGTGACAGAGCCCCCTCCCGGATGAGCAGCTCCAGCTGTGTGATGACACCGATCCCGGAGACGACCAGCAGGACGTGGCGCTGGGCGATCTGGGCAGCGCTGATGGAAGTCCTGAATCAAGACTGGGTCCCGGACGTCCCACCTCGGGACCCAGCTCCGTTTCTCCGGGCCGTACCCCTCCCACTTGACGAGGTACTGGAGGCCCCACAGGACGTCTTGAGTCAAGGATGGAACGGACCGAGCACGCCGGGGCCCCGTCAATATCCATTGGGGGAGGAGGAATCTCCCACACCTCCGACCCCTGGAGGGGACCAGCTACCACCTGCCTGTGGAGAGACGCATGGAACGAGGGGTGAATACGGTAATCGGGGGAATATGTAACCGATACGTTACCTTGTTCACTCTCCTTAGGACTTGAGGAGAAACCTCCCCACAAACTGCGGGCTCAGCTTCTGGCAGGGCAGGCGGAGGGGGAGATACCAGGTCAAGAGCCAGACGCGGACACCCGGTGCGCTCTCAAATCACATCTCGGGTCTGGCAGGCATTCATGTCCAGGTTGAAAGGTCCATTGACACCACTCCCATTCTCCCGGCCCTGACAATTGGCCCAAGCCCTACTTGTGGATCCTGTGCCTCCTCAGTGTCCAGCAGGACCTGCGGGACCGACAGCTAGTTTGGGCACATATGTCACCCTCGTCCGGTCATCCAGGTATTGGTCGCACCATATCCTGTCTAAATCCAAAATACTGGTGGCCCATCTTGGCTAAGGATGTCAGAGTTTGTCTCCTCCTGCTCGGTGTGCGCCCAGACATCTACCCTTGGGTAAGTTAATGCCCTTGCCGGTTCCACAACGACCCTGGTTGCATTTGTAAATTGACTTTCTGACTGATCTTCCCCCATCACAGGGTAACACTGCAGTCCTGGTCATTGTGGTCCTGCCATCTCTCCCCACAGCCATGCAGACCGCGGAGGCTCTATTCACTCACGTCTTCCGGCACCACGGTTGCCTGAGGACATAGTGACCGGGGCTCTCTGTGTGCCTGATTTGGGAAGACTTGAACGGCGTGGACATTCTCTGATTTGTAACCCGGGGGAAACATTAGGTTTCAACACTCCCCAAAATTCCAGACGATTTTCAGCCGGCTAAATTAAGAAGGTAAGCAGTACCTGTTTAATACGAAATCTGCGTATTGGCTATTGTAAAATTTTGAAAATCGTTTGTGAACAGTACGGAGAGTGTAAAAATAAAGTTTCCAAACTAAAGGCCCGGAGTAGCGTCTCCGAAACTAGGTATTGAGGTAAAGTCAGGAAGGAGCGGCGACTCCGGACAGTATTAAAGTTTAATGCTATATTCAGGTTTGAGTCCTGGAATTTTTAAGATAATTCCGAATGCTATATTTAGGTTTGAGTCCTGGAATTTTAAGACATTCCGAATGCTATATCCTTGAAGGTGGCGGGTCCTGCTGTCGGTTGACGGGCCGGCAGACCCTGCGGTACGGCGACGCCGTTAGGAGGCGCTAGGTGCAAGTCCTGAGGAGTGTTAGGGAACCTCAAAAAAGATTTTTGGGGTTGGAGGCCCGTAGTGAATACGCTACAAATCACCAGTATAGCTTAAGTATAGTTTTTTGGGGGTCGGATTCCCGGGGTGATTAAGCCCTAAACTTACCATGGTATCGTTTTTCGGGGTTGGAGGCCCAAGGTGAAAACACTCTAAACGATGGCCAAATATAATTGCGTTTAGTTTTTGGGGGATGGTG
>JACXGK010006016.1:0-30432 GCA_016801125.1 Novumbra hubbsi
GGGGGCAGGACACATTAGATTTAACAAACACACCACAGTTGTTTTTTATAGACACCAGTAAAAAATATAGAATGTATATATACTTCTTGGCGGTGCTAGCATGCAACTCCAGCTCTGCTGACTTCGCTTCGAGGAGTTGGATCTTATCCTGGAACCTCTTCTCCTTGTTCTCTGTCAAGGTCTTCCTCTGAAACGGGAACCCATAGAATGGTTCTTGTTGGCACGGACACTACCATGGCTGATGGCAGCACACACAGAGAGCTTCACAGGCAAGCCTGTCTAAATATAACACCAGTTTGTCCTTGTGAGGCAATACAATGATTTGTTGTATACGTATAAGTATGTATTTAAACAAGTATACAAGTAGGTATTTTAAACATTTAAACATTATGCGAAAATATGCATTTCATAACATCCTTCACTAAGACAAAAAGACCTACCCACCAAACAAGGGAGTAGGGAGAACTGAGGGGTAGAGAAGAGAGGAGGAAGAGGAGCAGAGAGGAGGAAAAGGAGACCCGTGGGGGTGCAGAGTACAAACCTAAAGACACACAAGGCCCCAACTGTTTGGGGTCAACCCTGACATCATGGTTAATAACTTTGTGGGGGTACCTTTAATAACTAAGATGCTGAATGTTTTCAGAGGTACAAAACGGACATGTCTTCCATGGAGGTGGTGACTGTTCATCATTTAATTGGCTAGTACGTGGAGGTCTATGCAACCCTTCAAGGATATCAGTCAGGAGGAACAAGGAGAGAGCAAGTGTCTCTGGCCTCCACCTGCAAAACCATTCCCTTGACCTTGTCTTGCTGTTGCCTCTCCAGTTCACCAGTTGTAACTTTCATTCGCACCAAAACAGGTGACTATGATTCACAATCGCGTATGCTTGCTAACTAGACATATTGATATCGCTGATGTTCAGTTGACTTGGTTTAATCATAGTGCGATGATTACGTGTTCCCTTATTATTTTGAACAGTGCATGACGTTTATCTTCACAATCTATAAGTAGAATCGTTATCTTACCTCCGTTTGCCACGATCTTTCCAAGCCAGTGTTTTCGCCTTTCCCCCAGGCGTCATTTTACTACGTCAGCAAAGAGCGTGTAGTACGGGAATCCCTAATGTAGGGGAAAAAGTACGGATTACGTTCGGTTTAAATGCATTGAATCGGGCTAATATAGACGCAAAACGAGTGACATTTCTTGTGGCAAATGCTTTTATAGCGTGTTAGTTAGCAAGGTACCGGACTCTATCGATACTGTACATATCGAAGCGTGTTAGTTAGCTACTTACTTTCTATCCAGCTTCTGAAGCCACATCAATCGGGCCAGTCCTTACTCGCATAACAATCATGTATGTAATTCAATGATATATTACTATATATCACTGATAGGCTTATGTACAATGTAATTCTTACCTTTTTTAATATTAGCAATCGACGTGCAACGTGCTGGACAACGTACCTGGAACAGGGTAACGTTGTTCTTGGTTTCACGCAGCCAGATCATCAAAGTATAAGATAATATAAGATATAACTGAATTAAACCATTTTGTCGCATTACACTGGACCGTTTCTTTTAGGGTCTGCAATTCATTCATGTTTTGGTTGTTTCCTGGCCTTGTTTTGGACATCAGGAATGCTAGTAGCAACGCCATTTTCAATGACCTCGCGATATTCCTCTAATAAGAACATGACGCGATCTATTCCCATCTAGAACTTGCTTATTTATTCATTTGAGGGCTTCAAAGCCGCATACTCTGTTGACAGTGGTTGTGAATTCTAATCCAGGTTGAGATGTGTTTGGAAGAAGCGTTGGTGAACAAGCAAAGTCAGCGACCTAACCACCATCCCTGTCAGGATGGTCAGATTTTAGTAACACTATACTGAAACCCAGTCACCCCGCACAAACGCTAATTTTATTGTTTAAGTCTATCGGCACACTGTCATTAAAAATAGCAATATTTGACGGGAGACTTAAAAATGCAAATATAAACAATATTTTGCTTTTCCTGAAAATATTATTTCCTGTATATACTGTTCAGCATTAATTCCCAGATGCGCAAGTCTCCCATGCCATGTGAACTAATGCAACCCAATATCATCACGAATTCTTGATCTGATAACGAGCAGGATGTTCCCTCGCTTCTTTTGTCCAGAAAAAAACGTCTATGATGTCAGACCCCAGGACCGTTTTCCATATCTTAAATAAGCTTGGCCACAGAGCAATCGGTGGCAGTTCTGGATCGTGTTTATAAATGGTTTCTTCTTAGCATGTTACAATTTTAACTATTTGTAGGTACAGCGAAGTACCCCTTGCAGCATCCCACCAGCGCCGACTAGGCAGTAATTATTTCAGTTATCTCCATAACGGACAAAAAGATAAACTGCACTAAATACTACCTCTGCCGGAGCATAGAGGAACGTAAATGGTGGTGTCGGATTCGATGAATCCGGTCTATAAAACCACACGAGTTAACGGTCCAATGGTGCGGTAATTCGATCAGAGCAGTTACGCACGTTTCAATATATAGGCTATTAACCCGAACGCGCATATGCATAAAAAACAATGTCATGTCAATTATTTAGGTGTTAAAACTTGTCGTTTCGGACATCGTATCTTTTAATGCCTTTTGAAACGACCTGCAATTGTAATCATTCTCTTTGTTACGGACAGATAAATACTGCTGAGGTACTCATTAGGTGGCAGTAGAGGTGAGCGCAGGGCAAGGTCAGTAGAACATGTCCTATGCAGTTTTGGATGCAATTCAAAAAAAACAACACACCCATTGTGAGACGCGTACTTTATAAACCAGTAACTGTAAAAATTGGGGAAGACGGTTCGTGTTTGTATCCGTTCAGAGCTTCAACACTTCAGTCTGAAAAAATTCTAAAATTAGTCAAAATAAATTGTATGTGGCCCAATATTCTCATTCCTTACAAGATCAACAACAAAACCAAAAAGCACGATTAAGTGATCTGGCATATAATCTGGCGGTTGTAGAACCGAATAGAACCGAATATAATATGCCTGTCAAGACATACTCAACCACAAGAGGGCATCTTGACGATTTTCCCATGACAAAGGAATACACCTGCTACGTGGATCAGAGATCTTCAATAACATCAGTCGCTATAAATGTACCTAATCTCATAAAGTTGGCATCACTCAATTAAACGAAATAATAAAAAACAAACGTAAAACTATGAGGTTTTACACAACTTTATTGAAGTTTGTGTATAAATACACATGCACATTTCAAATGTAAACTCAAGTGAACTCAAGTGCACAGCCAAACCTGAAAAAACCCATTTCATGCAAAGGATGTCCAGATTAATTCACCTTTACAAAAAAAAAGTAAAAACGAAAAGAACATCCTTTTCAAAAGAATCCAATCCCTCAGAAGAGCCCAAGCAAGACCTCTGAAGACAATAGCACACTATATAAGGTGGGCAGCCACTTTTGAGCAGAGCCATGATTAGGATCTGATCAAACGCAGTGCCGTATAGCTAATAGGGCTCAATGAAAAACAGACCCCGGACTAGTGGACTATAAAGCCATATGCCCCATTACGTCTTCAGTCTTGCCACTCTTTAAATACATTTTTTATTATTAAACGCTTACATATAAATAAATAATTTTATCAAATGTGCACTCACAGAGTGAACTCTTATGTACAGTATTCAATAGCCTATATGTAATGATCACATCTCCCTCAGGCGGATGAGTATCCCCTGTCCCTTCCAGCCTCATCCCCCTTTCCAGAGAAAGACCCGGCTCCAGACACCGGATCACCATCAAGTTCCATTTTCTTTTGGAACCGAGGACACGCACGCACAGGGGTACGCAGGTATTTCCGTAGCACTTCTAAATCGAGGCAACTCACCCCTACTATATTCCCCCTCGCATTCAACTGAAACAGAGACAGGCGAAACAAACTGGCCCTACAGTGAATGGAAGGCATCGTTTACAGCACGAGTATAATGGTCAGTCATTCAGCATACATTCCGCCCCTCGTGTGGAACTTTGTTGATTTCCGGTAGTAGTGGTTGTGTTTTCAGGTGTGTGTGTGTTTATATGTTTCTGGGCCATGCAGACGGACAGCGCGACATAACAATGTGCAAATAAACGGCTTCAATCTGAGATTAAGAGTTAAGGCTGCGGTGATCAAACCAAGAGACGATAATCTAATGTGTCACCAATATTCAAAATCTCAAAACGGCCTCTAGGAGAAGCGAGTAGTGAAGGAGTGGCTGGAGGACCCCGTGTAAAGCTAGACATGCAACGTCCCGTATGATCCAGCTTGAGGCGAGAACTGGAGCACGGTGGACCATAACACTGAAAACATCACTCATGCAGGTGTGACAGGACTGGACATGGGAGAGCATCATGACAATGGCTCCATCCTGCCCTGTGTCACACAAGGGGGAATTCTTTTCAGATTACCCCACAAACAAAATCCTAGATGAAAATTTGAAAAGGGCCTAGAGTTTATTCCTGGCTCTTGGCTGTGTGCGCCTTGTGGGACACCTTCTGCAGGGACCAGAATAAGAGGCAAGGAACAGAAGGCTTATCTTGTTTTTCGTTAGTAATGTGTGGAAAAATGCAATATTGTCCACATTGGTTTTAGCGGTTTGGCCGCTATAACATGTTTCTCTTCTTTGCCCGCACAGTGCAGTGTGGTTGTGCTAAGCTAAGTTTTGCGGGGGGTTTAGACAACCTTATTGTGATCTTACAGGCTAAACTGACCCTAGAAAGCAGAGTCACTCTGTGGCATTGACCACAGTGTTTAAAAAGGCTGCATTCAAATCGTTTTAACTCAGGCGCTCTTGGCTTGGAGGAAAAAGGTGTGAAGAAATTGCCGTACTTGTGGCACTAGTAACTATTCCTATATGGGTGTGCAAGGGTGACCACGCAACAAAACTGAAGTATTAGAACGAATCTCCAAAAAAGTTTCAGCGCATCATGAAAACCAATGTCAAAATAATTATTTACACAAAACAAATCTTAAAAATAGCAATGGCAAAACAATATGCCAATGCATTGCTCTCTTCAAAAAATATAAAAGTAAGTTACCAAGTGAAAGCAGGGGGCAGTGGGAGGACAGATTACGAGCGCCAAGCAGCAACACAGTGACATTCTGAGTTATGGACTCCCGTAATGCAGGCATTCCTAAAGCTTGTAATGGATCAGTGCGATTTCCGTTAAGACGCCATCGTTCAGGATCAGCACAGAGCTAGACACTCCTCCGGAGTGAACGATTGCTGTAGAAAGTACATGGACGAGACACCGACTCGAATCAGTCCAGCCAGTCATTCCACAGGGACCGGTGGGCATTCCAGTACTGACTCACGCCCAACTCCTCGACGGTTAGAGTCCCCCAATCCAGCCCGCTCTCTGTACGTCCAGATGGGGTCAGAGGTCGGAACGCAACCTCGGGCCTGGCCCACCGCTCCGTGGTCCGTCCGTCTATATGGCTTTTGATTGATAACCCTGTCCGCGACACCCGGTTTCTCCTGCTCAGTTGGTTGTCATGGTGACGTCGCGGCCAGGCTCGTCCTCCTCTTCGTTTTCCCCTTCGTCCTCCTCATCGTCCTCCGGCCGCTGCTTGCAGTCAGTCTTGTTGTCGTTGACGTCCTCTTCGTCGCTCGGGGCTAGTGCCGAGGCCCCTTGGTGTGAGGCCGGGCTCCTGCCGCTCTTGCTCTCCTCCGCTTCACCGTTCTCCTCCACGTCCTTTTCAGCGTCCTCCTCCTCCTCCCGGTCCAGAGCGAAGTAGCCCGTTCCCTTCACCGTGTCCTGGCGCTGATAGAACAGCACGTAGGCCGCTTTGGACTGAACACAAACACAAAAGAGACAAAGGCAGAGTGACCGGGCCGTTACAACGCCAAGAGGGGAATGAACGGATGGCGCCGTAAACCTTGAGCACCGTTCATCGACGAGCCGGAAGACACCCACCACTATCTGATCCTCATTGGCCGGAGACACGCTGCTGTCATCGAAGTGGTACCACTGGTCGTCGTCCAGGTTCTTCGCGTAAGCGGTGTCTGCGTGGCACGGAGTTAAGACAGTCACACCTTCTTGCGGCAAACTAAGAAATGTTTCCTTGGTAACAGAATGACAGACGTGCGAGTCGGACTTACAGTGTCCTCCGCCCATGCCTCCGTAGTGGTTGGACACGGCAATGAGGTTGTAGCGACAGGGGCCAGAGTTGGGGTTGATCAGGTACTCTGACATGTCCAGGTCTCTGGGGAAAGAGAGAGATAGAGAGACCGCGATATCCCCACAAAGTCACGTGATGAGTAACGAAGTATTAGTCATCTGAGGGAATAAAAACTTACATGAGCGGGAAGTCAACCAGGGAATCCAGCTTGTCCCTCATGTATCGGCTGTAGGAGAACCTCTTCAGATGGATCACCAGGACTGGAGGCAGAGACCATAAGTCCAGCTTCTTAGTGGCTTGCTGATGCTCCTTGCAGTTCGGACAGTACCTTGTATGGATTCATAAATAAGGTTATTAGGTACTTTTTACCATTCTTCTCTTTGCACCGGAGACAAAACAAAATAAACAAATCAAATCCGGATCCACATATATGAAACAATTTCTTACACCTCAGACAAAGGTTCTGCATCCGTTCTGTAGGTTCATGATCTTGCCTATGCTGATCACTCCCTTGGAGATTGGGAACCCATATTGGGCTACACGGACACGTTCTAGCCTGGTTTAAATCGTATTTATCTGAAGGATATCAGTTTGTGTGGCTAGCATGTCCTCTGACAAAGAAAAGGTAAGTTCTGGTTTTCCTCAGGGCTCGGTTTTGGGACCATTAATGTACATTTTCAAAAATGTGCTACTTTCGGAAAGCATGTATTTCAGGTATTAGGAAGTTGATGGAGAACTTAGATTTTGGAACAAAACAAGAAACAACGACCTGTGTTGGCAGATCTCAGAGTAAACCCCGACGGTTGTATGGGCGTTTCCCCAAAACCTGTAAGAAACCTACCCCTGCGTTTCCCTCGACCCTGATCTCTCCTTTGATGAACATGTCTTTTTTTTTTTTTTCTTTAATAAATCAGAAACTTTTTCAATTTGATGCAGATAAACAAATCCCAGCATTTGTTACTTCTAGATTAGATTACTGCAACGCTCATCCCTCAAACACCTGATAAATCAACACTAAAACGTCAATACTAAAAGTGCTGAACACTGCTGCTAGAATTTTAACTAAAACAAAAAAAGGTGGACACATTCCTAAAGTTTGACAACAGTTTTTGATTGCCACTGGGATTCAACTCTGTTGTTGCTTGCTTTTTGGGGTTTCAGGCTGGGTGTTTTGTAAAAGCAGTTTGTGACCACTGCTAATGTAAAAATGGCTTTATAAATAAATTTGATAGAACCAGCCAGCAGTCACACTGAAGTAGAAAACCGGAACTGATGTACTTAAATTCAGTATTTTAATAAGTCTACAGATTAACAGATCATGTGTTTCAAGTTAACGATTCCTTTAATGTTCTTAATTTTTGTAAGCTTGACAATATTAGCCTAAGTCTCACCAGGGGTCCTCAGCGCCCAGCTTTTCCTTGGTGGTGAACAGCTCAACGCAGTCTTTCAGCTTGAAAAAGGCCTTTTTCTGAGGCTTGTACTCCATGCTCTCGTGCTTTTCAAAGATCTTTTAACAGAGAAAATAAAGTAATACATTTTTTTTCTAACATATGATGACATATTTCCCAAGCCTATCCTAGTAGATGACTAATTAATCTACTAGCACAGCTGGTTTGGGAAACACGATTCCAATGCATAAAGCCACAGCCACATCTGCGTGTGGTGAAAAGAGGAATGCTTTACCTCCGTCATCCTCTCATCAAAGTGTTTCTTCTTGACCTCTGGTTCCCAGTCCAAAGAAAGATAGGACCTGTCTGATACAGAGACAGCGATATATCGCTTAAGACTGAATGTAAACAGGACAATATAGCAACAGCAGAGGCTGACTGGCAAACAAACATATGAAGTAAAGAGCCAGTGTAGTGCCCATGTGTTGTGGGGGGTACACTGACCACTGAGTCGGAGGTGTCCCTCGTCAAATCGGATCTGCCGGGGTTCATCCTTGATCAAGCTGAAGTCCGTCTTGCCCATGTTGTTGAACTGGAATGTAAACAGTCTGTCCTTCTCTACCTTCACTGTGGATGCCTGGTTCTGGTTCTGGTGACCTCTCGTCCCAGAGTTCTCCTCTTTGGGACCAACCCCGTTCTCCAGCTCGTTGTCTCCTCCGCCCACAGAGTCCTCCGATTGGCTGTTGTCGTTCTCGGAGGGCAGCTCCTGGTCCTGACTGGACTCGTCGTCCCCGTCCTGTTCGTCGGTCTCCATCTCGCCTGGAACGGACAGGATCAGCCCGTCAGGTTTTGGAGTCGCTTTATGGATAAGGGTTACATAGGATAGGGGACAGTTTATGCACGTTTTAGGGTTGGTGGGTTGGTGTGTGTGTGTGTGCACGTGTGTGCGTGCGTGTCGGCTCAGAGGGTGTCTTAATCTCACTTGGCGAGTTCTCCTCCAGGACCCCGTTAGTTGCATTCCCGTTGACAGCGTGTTGTTTAGGTAACTTGGTTGTCGCTTCCTCCTCAGCGGCTGAATGCACAAACCGGCTACAATGCACAGCGACAAACACCAGTTACTATTCAATACATTCATACGCCCCAACAACAACATCACAACAAATGCAGTAAGAAACATGTTGATTTCATGACACATTAAAAGACTCTCAGTACCAGAACCCGGGACGAAACCATTTCATGTAATCCTGTCATTGGCTGGTTTCCAGTGTCTCCTTCAGCAATAAGTATCCTTATACAGCAGTCGGTTTGGGGGGAAGGGGGGTACTGAAGTGAGCTACTGACAAGCTTATTTATGCCAGCAAGAGGCATTAGTAGACGGTTATTGTGGCCAAAGGCTGAGCAAACCACTATTAGCTTAAGGGCGATCTATTATGTCGTTGGGGTCTTTAGCAATGTAATCGAAGATGGTTTAAGGGTGTCAACACGTTTAGCCACATGACACCTAAAAGGGAGTTCTGAGGCGTCCCCACCAGAGGCGTAGCAGCAGCAGGTTGTAGAGCTTGTCCTCGCTAAGCGTTCTGGGGACGGTGATGAGGAAGGGCTGGCCGAACAGGGGCGAAGAGGTGTGGTTGTACCCGGACTGCTTGTACTTCTCTTTGAGGTGGACCGGGATCACCACGTGGTCCGTGTCCTCCAGGCGGTTCACCGCCACCTCGAAGCTACGGACGGAGAGAGGCAACGTCACGACGCGTCTCGTAGGCGAAATGCGATTGACGCGTGCACTGGCTCCGAGGGCGCTGAGGGCCTTGGCGCTTTCCCTTTCCCCCAGCTCAAACGCACTGAAGGCATGGCGCTTCCCCAGAACCCACGGACACTCACACGTAGATGTCGTCCTTCTCCATTATGCTGCTAAGGTTCTCGTTGGTGGCAAATATTCGGTGGAACCGGTGGTTGTAGATATCCGTTACAATCATCTGAGTTAGAAGACGACACCTTGTTACGAACGCTCTCTTCTAAAAACACCGACGGGTAATACTTTGTCAGTCACTGCCTTTCAAGTGTTGATCTCACCTTCTCAGCGGGGACGCCAGCCATAACCGAGAGGGAGGCACAGAGGTCTGCTATGTAACCCACCTTGGGCACAGTCAGTTTGTACTAGAACAGAGAAGGACAAACAACAATTAGTGTTCGAACGTGAAATGGCAAGTTGGCAGCATCATTCCCCAGAGACAAATTCATGACCTCTTCGTAGGTGAGGACTAAGAGATCAGTGCTTGCTTGGCTTTGGCCTGGGTGTCTAGACTGAAATTCACAGCTCATCTGAACTGTCCATTAAGAAAAGTTGTTGTGGTGCGTTCTAATGTTGCGGAAACGTTGGTTGTGGTGCGTTCTAATGAACACCATCCAGTCACCTGTGTGGGCTTGGCCAGAGGGTCCAGCCTGACCAGGTAGACCTCCAGGGTGCGCTCCTTCTTCATGGGTAGAGGAAGGGTCAGGTAGCAGAAGGGGTCAAAGGTGACAGACACTTTGGCGCAGACGGGGCACACCAGGGTAGACTTGAACAAGCCGTGGAAAATGTCCACGATGATGGAGTCGTTCCTTTTGATGTGGTTCTCCCACGCCTCCTCCGCTACCACCTTCAGGGACAAGCGGACGAGGAACCGTGACCCGGATGACAGGACAAAACAAAGCACTGTCCGGTCGAGGTACTGAGACCTTCTCACGACTACTGCAGGTTGAATTCCTAGAATGGTGGGTGTTCCTAGTTATGAGTTGAGGACTACTATTACCACACTACTTCTGACAGGAAAGGATCACAGAAACGTCGTCGGTTTCCTACACAACCCTTGATACAACTCCTCAGAGTGGACAGGGACCCAGCAGTACATCAGACACCAAATGAGGACATCCTTTTCTACGCAGGTCTTCCGATGAACATAGAGTCTCCTCGGAGACACCACCAACGCCTTTATTAAACCTTACTTCCGATTGAATTATTAATACAAATCAAATCGAACAGTTGCCGACTGAACGTCAAAGCTCCAATCAAGAACGGTGCACATAAGACACATTGCAGTCTGGTGAACACCGCTTATACTACAACTCGTTCCCCTCCAGACAAACAACAGCGATAGGGTGGTGTACATCCTGGGTGGTGTACATCCTGGGTGGTGTGCAACCTGGCATCCCGCCAAGCCCGGTAAACCAACAGCTCATTTAAATGAACGCTATACCCATTGACCGTTGAATATAAAACGCCTCATTGCGCCGAAACGACACCCAAGATTGCTCAACAATCTAAAGATTTCCATTGATCAACAAAGGACCAGGCAGGCGTGTGCCAGAGAGAGTAGAAAGGCAATCTAGGAGAACAGAGGAACAAGGCCGGGCTGTTGAACCACAGCGCGGTGGTTCTGGGCGAATAGTACAAGTGGAGAAACCTTGTCAGGCCTGCCCTCTGCGTCTTTGAGCAGGATGTAGGGTTTCTGCCTGATGCGGTTCAGGTCCTCGTGCAGACCGTCCAAAAGGAAGGCCAGCAGCTCATGCGAGTCCTGCTGCTGGTAACCAGAGAACTGGGGGGCGAAGCGTCCCACCTGGGTCTGAAGCGGGAGAGGGCAGAACCACACAAGACATTCAGCAACACACGCAAAGGACGTTCAAAACTGATACAGTTAGTGTCTAGATAACAGAAGTCCTATAGATTCTACATCCACAATCACAATGAACACTTCCCGGAGAACCCTTTAGGCCAGGGTTAGGCAACTATTAAGCCAAAACACTTCTAGCCTGGGTTTTTTTTAGCTAAGAGCGAATTGCACTCTCTGAGAAAACTCTCAGATTAAAAGATTAATAGGACAGAAAGCAGTGTTTTGGCCCCCAGGAACCGAGTTGCTGACCCCTGGTTTTAGCGTTCTTCATAAATTGGAACATCTGGGGAGAACCGGCCTCACAGAAATTCTCTTGACACAAAACACGCGCAACCTCCAAAGGTGGCGGCCTCCAGCTATCGATATCCGCATGTTTTTGCGACAAGACAATCTGGGTTCTCAAAGCGCCTCCGATACGTCTCCGAGAATGTGCCGTACAGCGAGCCCCAAGCCTATCGGTAATGAGAGGCGGCCAGCGTGATATCCGTCAGGCGGCGGTACCTTAAAGGGCCGCGGGGTGATGTAGCTGTACTTCCCAGACCACGACTGCCGGGTGATCTCAGCGTAGGCCTTGGCGATCTCCCCCTTCATGCCCAGCGGGTTGTCCTCGTTCAGCTCATCTCGGTACTTGTTTTTCAGGAAGTACTCCGTGAGAGGCGGCACGTTACTCAAACACTGCAAGGCAATGCATATGCCCGCACATAGTTGAGTGGCTCGTCGATATTAACCTTTTCTTAGTTGCCGTGAATCGGCGCACATTGCAAAAACGTTTTCACTTCTCTCCTCACTAAATGTTTAGTGACAGAATTCCGCCTATAACACGTGGAGAAAGCAAAGGGGTCGGAAAAACAACGGTAATGGTTTGAGGAAAGGTGCAGTGAAAGACACCCCTAAAGCAATAACATGACAGAATAATAAAACAAGCCTTTCAAAGCCCCCCCCCCCTCTTGGGTTTAGGTACAGTACCTGGACGGCAGAGTTCATGAAGCAGGTGTTTCCCAGGTTGGAGAGTCCACAGAGGCCTGGCCTCTCACTTTGCCGGCCCTGGTCCGAACACTCGTAGCTGTTATACGGGTGGTAGGAGGGAAGGCTGTAGCCAGAGTTTTTCACACTGCAGAGGACAGGACATCCATCAGAGGGGAGTAATTGCATGTGGCCGAATGCAATTACTAGACATTACCATGGAAATGCAGATGGAACTAGCCGCCAGTTCTCATACACAAATATCGGTCACTTCTCCCCTTTTGTGGTCGGAACGTCTTTCTAACCGCTCACTCAATGAGGGGAAAGGCACAATAGAGGCCAGCAACGGCACAAAACAAACTGGCAATTGGTACCAAAACACATTACCCTAAACCTATGAACAAACCGAGGACAGGGAACCACTTGAAGGCAGATAGCAAAATAACGTTGATGCACAAGGGAACAGCGTGGTGTGTGGCTTTCCCACACCAACGAAGGGCACTGAGCTGTGATGCACAAGTTCTTGGTTTTGGTCCAGCGGCTACCACGCGTTAACAGCCAACCATGGTGAGGATTATGAGACACGTCTTCTCAACATCCCTGTCGCTGCCCACGGCAACGTTTGTGTACTTTAATTGGATCCCCGTTAGCTCACGCTAAAGCAGCAGCTAAGCTTCCTAAGGTCCGAGGAAAACAGGTAACGATAATAATCAAACACCAATACGCAGATAGAACATAACAGTCCCAGAAATGTAAAACAGCTAAAAACCAAAGAGTGTGTGTGTGTGAGAGAGAGAGTGAGTGTGCGTGCGTGCGACGTCATATTGCTGAGTCTACCCTTAAACGACCTCACAAAGCCTGAACTCTAAAGCCCCGGAGGAGCCGCAAAAAGCCTTGGAACAGCAGTAGGAGAAGCATCATGGACCTCTGGGAGCGGAGAGAGGCTGCGTCCCATTGATCCAGCGGGGACGGAGCGGCACCGCCAGCGATGCCGGTGACCCCGGCGGGGGGGACCGCGTTAGCGGCCAGCTCACAGCTCAGGGCCCTCTCCACAGCCGCCCGGCTCCTGTCCAACTCGGCGGCGGAGCCGTCCGTCCTCAGCTCGGTCCTCAGGCACCACCAGCAGCACAGGAGCATCTCATCTCAGACGCTTTAACCGTCCGACGCCGGCCTCACAAACGCCATGTCTCGCTTCTAATCCCAGTCCAATCGAGGCCGAACCGGGACCGGGTTTAGCCCGGTCGCAGCGCAGCCCGGCGCACTACGAGCCCCGGGCCTCGGACCCAGATCACAGAGGACAGCAGGTCAGCCAGGAGAGTCCTGAGCAGAACGGACACGGTGAGAGAGAAGCCCGAAGAGAAGCCTCCTCCAACTCCGTCGGTCACAGGTAAAGGGCCACGGCGCCTCTCCTCCCCTCTCTCGACGGGCCGGGCTGTGACGGTGTCATCCTCCTGCCCTGCCTCATCCCTACCTCCAGCGCGGACGAGAGCTCCGCTAGGCTCAACTCCGCGTGCCGCCACAGGACGGCCTATAAATAGCAGCAGCTAGCGACGCTACGACAAAGCCCAACAACCGCTTCAGCAGGCAGAAGGAGGAGGCAGAGGAGCACACAGAGGAGAGGAGAACCGGCGCGAGACAGAAGGGGGGAAAGGAGAGAACTGAGAGAGGAGAGAGGCAGCGTGCAGAGGTACAAGAGAACGAGGGAGGGGTTGTGGAGAGAACGGGAGGGGGAGGAATGCCGGCACACAGGACGGGAGGAGGGGGGCCTGACAGCAGAGAAACGGGAGAGGATGGAGAGAACAGCTGATACACCCATTTCTGCTGAGGCTGCAGTGGGCACAGTGGTCGAACCCCCGTCTCTCTAGTCCACGGCAACCTTCTTAAATATGCAATGAGGTGTTCACGTGGCCGGGCGGGGCCCCTTCAGAACCCACTGATGCCGGCGTGGATGGCACAGCTGGAGGGGAGGGGAATAATTAAGTAGGCATCCGTGTCGCAGGGATGGGGGAGAGGCCGAGGGAGAGAGAGAGAGTCAGAGGGAGGGAGTGTCAGGGAGAGAAAAGATAAAATGCATTCCGAAGGTCACGCAGGGACAGAATATGCAGCGGAATGAGCTCAGAGCAGAGCAGAGACCGAAAGGAGGCCAGGAGAGCGACTGAAGAGGGGGACAGAGGGTCAGAACACACGCATCTAGTCCCAGGCCACGATAGCCGCAGCCTGCTATCCAACCCCGTGCAAAACAAACACGGAGATGCCTACCCGGTCCGGGGACTGAAACATCCGGCGTTAAAACGGCACCCTATGCATAATTCAATCCCAGAGCGCACGAGGTCGGGGCGACGGGGAGGGGCGATCTGCCGGGAGAGTCAATCCCCTCGGCACCGGTACACCGCCGTTTAAGTAACGCGCGGTGATAAAAAGGACAACGCCGCGTCGGAACAGCGTGAAGACGGCACCGCGACAACACCACCCCCTCCTGGGTCTCCCGGGGTTCCCGCCGCCACCCAACCCCATTGGAACCACCCATGTGTTTCTGTATTCCTCTCGTTTGTCTGTTTGATTTTATTGTTTAGTCCCTCAGGTCGACAACGCCTGCAACAAACCTTACATGAAAATGTAAGCACCCAGAAGCTCTTCGGAGCTGTAAAAGCAGCAAAGCAGCACAGAGAGGGGAACAAAAATGAATGCAAGACCACCTCAAGCCCAAACACAGAGCCACGGATTCATAGAGTTCCAGATCCTGGGTATTGGCACCAAGCGCTCCAATAACATCAATAACCGTCTAATTTGCTGTCTTCGACTAGATGGGTGCCAAGATGGCTTCTCTTCAAAACTCGACTCCATGTGAGTTTGCCACACTCTAGTGTTTCTATGGCCCTCAGGGCCACAGCACAGTGAATCAGTCAAGCCCCGTAACCCCACCCTAACCCCACCCTAACCCCACTAATCCTTACTTCCTGCCGTTGAAGCTGCTGTTATGATTGTTTGGGAGAGATGAAGGGGAGATCTTTGGCAAAGCAGAGAGATTGGAAGCACCAGATGACCTTCAAAAGATAAAGAATATCATGAGTTCAGCCAAGTTCAGATACATCGGCAGACATGAGAAGACGAGATAGCCCTAGCTTTACAATGTGTTGTATGACCGCAGAATAAAAACGAAGAATTAAAGTTTTTAAGTGGAGACAGCTTTTTATCACTTGGTGTTGCAAACAAATGTCGTGTGAGACATGCAAGAGAAACAGGCTACATATGTAACTTGTCAGATAAATATCACAGTTAGGCCAGCTGTCTGCTTGGTTAGCTAGCGAGTTCTGCAGTTTGCAGACACTCAACAATGGCGCACAACATTGTAGGCTATTAAAGGTAATTAAAAATGTTGTTCTAAACTTTTGAGAATACCTCATGTCTCTGAACTTGGCTTCAGAGGGAGCGAAAAAGGAACATTCTCAAATTAAAAGATTGAAAAAATAAATTATTTAGAAATCATGGAAATGGTTAAAAGCTCAAAATAGAAAATGTTGAAAGTGCCACGTCCATTTGCAAAAATTACAACGAAGAATTTACAGCGAATAACAAATGCTACTTTCTTCCACTAAGATATCAGAGCACGTGCAACAGAAGAATAGTATTTGTAGACATATCGTTATTTGTTTTATACATACATTTCAAGTAAGGATATCTTAAATTCTCTGCTTCTCCATCAAAACCCAGACAGCAACATAGCATTGTTCCACCACAGTGTGGATCTCATTTACCAATAATAAAAGCCAAGCAAATAAAGCCAAGCAATTAGGGAGAAAGGCAAATCTATAACAGAGAGTTATTTGTAACGCACAAAAGACAAAATAGCGGCAAAAACTGTCTGCTGGGTTGTACATAAAGTACATTATATTCAGATAAGAAACGGAAAAGGCCATATATTCATATCCCCCGGCTCAGTGGGAAGTTGTGTTGCTCTGTACCACACCTTAAGGTCATAGAACAGCCAGAT
Organism: Novumbra hubbsi; assembly: GCA_016801125.1. Lineage (NCBI taxonomy): Eukaryota > Metazoa > Chordata > Actinopteri > Esociformes > Umbridae > Novumbra > Novumbra hubbsi. Next base: position 16,151 of record JACXGK010006016.1, read on the forward strand.
ACACTCACTTAAGTGCAGAAGAACCTCGAGGCCATGATCCATCCTCATTCTTCTGCTCAATAACCAGGACCTGCACGGATATCAGAAATATAAACATAATACACATATGAATATATAGAAACAAACATGGGGGGAAAAAACAGACTTCTTTAGATTGGACCATACATAAATCCATGGCAAGACACTAAAGACACATGGGAATATAGTACTTCGAGCCTCAGCTATTAGGTTCACTAGCCACATTGACAGGTTAATTAAAAGGTCTACTAGGAGGTTGCCATGGTAACAGAGACAAGCACAATTGCATCTGTTCCATTTCTTTACGTGCCAGTGAGCGACTATGGCGTGGCAATTCAATCAGTGCTGTCAGTTGCATTTGAAAACAAAATCGAAATAAACTTGAGGAAAAAATAAATCTGTCAACATGCAAACCACACAATATAATAAATATGAACATTCTCACACTTCAGGCCATTTTGTGGAGAACGTATATCCTACAGACTTCTAAAACACTTGGTTTGGCATGGCGCTGTGTGGCCAGATGCAATTAATGGCTGTACAGCTATGAAACTAAACGCCAGGCTGACTTCAAGAACAGATCTGGCAGGATGTGTGTTTGTGCTATAAATTACAACTCGCATAAACTCATACTTCACTACTGAGTATTGTTTGTTGCAAAACCAAAGATTATAATAAAACTGTACGGCTGCTTCTAGCCCAGTGAGACCACACGCGAGCATGACTGGTGAAAAAAAACATTACATGTGCAAATGCCAAAATATATCCACATTTGGCATGTGTTAATTTTAGGCCCTGATAGTATGACTGCAATACTTAGTAGGATTTCCTAATCCGTATAGAACATCTACTTATAGCACCTACACTATTTCACACACCGTGTCCTGTATCTAGTAAACAGTGTTTCACACACATTTATTAAACAGGGAAACAAAGGGAGGAGAATCCCCACGCATCCTCTAGGCCCGTAATCTGCACTGTTTGGAGCAGAAAAGAAAAATCCACTGCAACAACTAATGGTTAAAAATCGATAAAAAACATTGTTGTCAAATAATTTAAATACTTTCATTTAATTCTAGAATGCAAGTATTGTTTCTACGCGATTAATCAAAGTAATATTAATATAATCGTAATATAATTTATCGATTATCAAAATAGTGGTTTGTTGCAGCCCTACAGCAAAACAAACTGCCCCCTATTCCTCAAAGGGTTCAGTTAAAAAGTAGTGAACCATTAAGGGCATAGATGGTCATTTGGGAGTCAGCCTGCTACACGGTCTACAGCAGCTGTTGCCATGGACCAGGAATGTCCCAACAGGCCATAGGCCATTGTGACCAGTTGTCTAGATGAATCCCTGCTTGTAATGGATGTTAAGGCCCAGTTTATTCCCTCAGGTAGGGAGACATGACACTTTCGTCTTCCACCGTTTTCTAGAGATACTCATAGCAATAGGATGTTAAGCAGCGATTAGAACTGAATCTAAAGCAATGTTCAATCTGAAAACACACAATAAACAAATATAGAGTAACTGGAAAGTGACATACAGATGAACAATAACATTCTATTACGTAACATAAAGCACAACACCACAACTGAAGATATTTTATGACTATATTGTGGACGACAGGGCTGAGAGATAGGAAAGAGAGATATGAAGGCATAAAGGCAAGTATCTGAGGGTTATTTCATACCTGTCCTTGGTAGAGTCCTGCGTCCTGTATGGTGCTGTCTGGTTTGTTCAGAGGCTCAAATGTGTTGCTCATGTACTTGTTCCACAACCTGGTCTCTTTCTCGTCCGGGATACTGAATAACTTGCGCATCTCTTTCTCAATGGTGTCTGAATCGCAGAGGGAAAACAACAGACCAGCAACAGACCACACAGGTGATGAACTATACTGAACCAGGTCCTAGGACCAACTGGAAAGAACTCGACACATGCATAAGTCCATTTGTTCCAGAGAACAATTCCGTATAGCTGAACGGGTAATAATTCAGTATAACTAAGGGTGTTATCTTTTATGCTCTGATGAATTGACAGCCCTGTTGTTTAAGTGAGGGTCAAGCAGAGCACACGCTCCTCAACACAAACCAGGTTTGTACCTGGAGAAAAGGTCGGTTCACTATGCTGTTTAGCTGGTTAGATGAAGAGTTGTTTCAAACAAAACATATTAAAGCAAAGTATACACCCATCCGCTGAGACTGATCAACAGCACTACTTCTTGAAAAACATTAAAAAAGCCAGGAAAGGGTTTCTTCTCAGGCAAATATTTTTTTCACTAGAAACGACACACTTAACAGCATTGTTAAAAGTCACCCTTTGTGACAGAGCCAAACAAAAATAAAATACTAATATTCTTTGAATACTTCCCATAAACGTTTCTCGCCCTGTTCCTGCTACGGCATTTCAATGGGGACAAACCATATGATAGCTGTTGTGTTCCTCATCGGTTCAAGCAAACATAGTTTTAAAGTGAAACGAGAAGCCCATCTATATCTCCCCATAACGAAGTCATTTCTACAAGCCCAAGACAAAATCATCAAGCAAGAAGACAAGAAAGGTGTGTCGTTATATTTGGGAGCCTACGGAACAAAATATTGGTGTTAGCAGTGAAATAACGAATGAACCAAAGAGCAATGTAATATAATGCCAGCCCTAAAACAAACAGACGTCTGGGAATATAGATACCTAAACTCATTATATATCAGGAAATGGTTCTGCTCTACCTTCACCATAATGTCCTGTTCTCTAACCTCCCTAGCCGGAAATAGCCGGTTGCTAGGTTCATTAGGTATTAACTGTAAAATCAATATAGAAAAATGGGATTTGGCAGCAGAAACGAATCCGTGTAGCCGGATGCATTCCTAGTGCCAGAGATGGAGATGAGGGCAGGCGAGACGTAGGGTGCGGGTCTACCTATCGTGTCGGCTTTGCTGAAGCGCCGCGTCACAACCGTGTCCATGTTGCCGTCCTCACACAGCTTCAGCTCCGTGAGGTAGACCTCCACCTTGCAGTGCTTCACAAACATCCCCTGCTCGACCACCTGGAGACATAAGGCGAGGAGGCGTCAAACGGTGAGTGTTTCGAAACGTTTCACTGCTACTTATATATACGCCACGTCCTTTATAGACACACACGATGTTGGCGGGTAAATGTTCACATGGTTTTCGCTAAGACACAGCATGTAGCACAAGCAACTGTTGCTAATTAAACAAATGACATTATACCACTATGGTCAAGATTTGCCAGGCAGGCAGGTTGCAAGCATGAACTTGCAAAAACAGGTAACCATTAAACCATGAAGTGTTCTGCAACTTCAGCCAACAAGATACACAAAACGTTGCTGCATAAGGCAATAGAAACATCAGATTACTTAGGAAAACCCAACAACAAACATCAGACTACCCAGACGATTTTTATATTCACACAAAAAACTAAAACTACTACAGGGTCCACTTTATAGCTCACGTTGATCCCTTGACAGAAGCGAGTCACAGACTCTTAATATAGATCCGGTGTGTAGAGACAGCTGAAAGGTCCAATCCTATTTTATTCACACAGCCCTTCACTGGCGGCCAGCCCCACACCACACTACATAGAACAGACCAGCCCCAGCCACTGGCAGATCCGCTGGAGGCATGGCTCAGATTCAACCCACTCACTCACCAACAGACCCCCCATGTTACCCAATCAATGTCCACAAGTGTGTCTCAGACACCGACAGACCGAACAGAACTTTCAGAGAGTTTTGCAAAGAACACCGGAGATCAGACCCACCCCACACCCTATTCTGCTAAGCTCTCCCCCCGTTGTTCCCTGACTCGGCTCTCTTAAAAAATCCTGACGGCGTCTACGTTTGACCTCAGCCGACATTCCTCCACTAAAAGAAACCCCCAGACACCTCAGAAAGCAGGTGATGTCAACGCAAACGGCGGGACGAGAGCACAGAGCACAAGATACCATTCCGACAGTCCGGGCCGAGCCACGCAAGAAGCCCCCCGACAGTGTGTAAGAAAGACCCGGACCTCCTGCATGTTGTGTCTCGTAGGTCGCTCCATGTAGCACCGCTTCAGTCACCCAGAGCCGTCTCTGAAAATAGAAATGCCACTCGATACCCCCCCCGCAACACACATGGCAGAAAGGGGAGGTCCGTGGGGGGGGGGGGGGGGGGCACTGCTGCGGCCATGATGCCATGACTGGCTAGATTTGAATTGCAGAATGCTGTGCCTGGGCTCGCGGAAGTATAGCGGCTCCGGCCGGCATTTGGCCCTCAGAAATAGCCCGGTGTTGGCAAAACTCCTTTGCCGGTATTTCTAGGAAAACAATGATTACGAGAGCTACTGGCTGATACTGTAGTCAGCCATCGACACCAAACACAAAAAACGTGTTAATGCCACATACTTTAACATCTAATTTTCACAGGACAACAACAATCGGTCAGAATCTGTGATGGGATCCACTCCAAACCATCTAATAGTATTTCAACAATTAGCTCCTTTTTGGAATACTTCTTGCTTACATTTTATCAAACATCATGACCAGTTCAGATGTTTTTTCTCTTGAAGACATAGTGAGAGACACAGCCTAACCCATTACATACAACTTAGCTTCACACTGAGTGAGCGGTGACCCCAGCACAACATGCTTCAACTAAACCACCCAAACCTTAGAGCTAGCCACAGCTGAACATGCTTTTGGACCACACCATTAATGATTAGAAATAAACGCAAGCATCCCTACCTTGCGTGAGATTGGCTCTTGTCCCTCCATGAGGGAATACCAGCTTACTAGCTTATTCCAGCCTTCTGTTGGGACCAGGATGTAGTCCAGCTCATCAATAAGGTGCTCCTTAATGGCCAGAACATCCCCATCTACAGGAGCATGTTAATAAAGCAACAAACAAAAAACAATGCAGTGAGGGATATGCTGAACCTTAGCGCTAACAAACATTCACTTTTGTTAGTTTGCTTGCCATAGTGAACATGGCCCAGGTTTAGTGACAGGACAGTGTATGGGTACCATGACAATGATGGGGTCATTCATTAGGGACAGCTTCGCTGCTGGAAGCCAACCCTTTTAGTTTCTCATAGAATAACACACAATGCAACTGGAGAGCCTCCTCAACTCTAGATGTACCCTTTGCCAATTCACTGATGCTTTCAGAGGGAATTATGGGTCTTTATTACCATTATATTCAGTTTATCGAAAAAAGCCTGTTTAAAATATACTAAAATAAAAGACTTCCGTTAAACATACCAGGTAATGTTGTTGTTGACTTTAAACATACTGCAATGAGCACCTTGACAACCAATGGCAATTCACAACCAAAAAAGTGGTGGATTTATTGGTGAGGAAAAGTATGTTATGAAGAAACCATTACCACTTGTAAGCAGCCCAGAATTGTCCACTGGGCCAGGGTAAACATTCTGGTCTCCCATCTGATATTTGTCCCAGCTGTCAAAGCCCACATATTTCTTCCACTGTTTGAACCAGAGGCTGTCCACTAGGTACCTATGTGCGAAGATAAGAGAGCAACAGTGACTGAATCGTTGACATGCATTTAAGTGAGTAAATCCTGGTAAACATTGTAGCTACTTAAGGGAAGCGTTACAATTATCAAAACAGATGCTAGCTATCAGTGCTAGCCAAAGTGCAGCTAATGGGGAATGGAGTTGTCACGATCGCTGCACATCGCTCATGTCAGCAGTTCACTTTTTGATACCGGCACGTCTGAGAGTAAGTAATTTTGACAGGTGCATTTCACGACTCAGCCCTGATTTGCCAGATGATCTCAATCACTGGCAAACCAATTTGAAACTATGCTAGTTAATCAGCAGCAAGCTAAGTGGAATCGCCGTATCATGGAATTGAAATCAACAGGAAGTAAATCATTTTTACAACAATTAGTAGCTAGCTAGGTCACCTAGGTATGTTGCTAAATAATGCAATAATGACAAATACAATTGTCGCAGAATATAATGTTATCGAAACAAAAGCTGAAGTATTCGCTAGCTAGTTTCAGCTAACGACGTTATCTGGGACGTTAACTGTCAACACCGCCTGTCACACCTGCTCTACTCAACATTAGCACTTTGACAGTCCGGACAGGGCCAGCCAACATGCTCATAAGACCTTAAAAAAGTTACCACTGAACTCTTACCACGTATCTCCTTTTCGTAGTTGTGTTTTAAGCAATGCTGCGACTTCTCCTTTCTGGGTATCCAGATCAGCCGCTCCTCCTTCCGCCATCTTTCCTTAGACATCACCCGATGCATCGTGGGAGAGAAGCGTCACAGAGCAAAGACCAACCTGTTCAGCCAATCATAAACGCGAACAGCAAATGACCATGGTAGTAAACGGGAAAGCGCGACTTCTAGCGATTCAGAATATCGCTGGATCATTATTGAATAGAAAATACTATAAATGAGTGCAAGAATGACTAGACAGGAATAGACCGAGTGACAACGAAAATCTTAACTAGAAAAGCGTGATATCAATAGGGTTATAGCATGATCCTGGGAAGGCAGGTAACTTAGTGGTTAGTGAATCTGATATATAGGTTAATAACTGACATAAAGCCTTCCAAATGTAGTGTGTAACTGACCATTTGTTAAATGGAAAAGAAATACCTGTATTTGTGAAATCTCACAAGTGCAGATGATAAATAAATAATACAATAATATTTGATACTTCGTTTATTTCAAAACATACACAGATCTATGTTTCTTTTGTACAGTAATGTTACAGAAAATATCTATTATTAAAATCATAAAAATATTGTACATGTTCCCTATTAGTCCAACAGTAGTTCGTTAATACAATATGAAATATAGTACATTAGGCCTAACAAAAATAAGCACTTGGCCTTATCCAGACAATATTATACAGATTTAGATTACTGTCCATTCAACAATCCAAATGACTTTGGAAATGCGTTTTCCACCTTAAAGATGCTATTGTATAATATCGAGCTAAAGGGTTTTTACCCCAAGAGCGTGCTTGCTCCACTCTCTCAATGATTATCTAGTTGATGGATGGTGGACAGAAGATACTCTATGATCAAACTGATAAGCAGAATATCCACCTCCAGGTCCATTTACAGATGAACAGCAGGACATTCAACTAAGGCTGTAAATAGAAATTCCCCAAATCCTTTGCAATTAATTATTATATAATACAGTACATTTCCTTGAACGGTTGAAGGAGAATTTAAGTTTATTACTTTACTAACTTAATTCAACTTAACCTTGCCAAAGGCGTCTTCTTAGCAGTTTGAGTCCTTCACCTCCACTGGGAGGTAGCCATCATTGTTTAATACCCCTACCAGCTCCATTCCTTGATTGCACTCAGGGGTGAAGATGGCTTGCATTTGCCCTTGTTCTCTCTTGGTTTTGGGTAGATCGTTAGACGGCTGGGTAAGGATATAAATGCGCTGCAGAAAACATTAGAAAAATGAACGAGGCAATAATTACTAAGTCAGTTGTGACAGTGACGTTAGGAATATTGAAATCTTGAAAAATATATATAGCGGTAAATTGGTCTTTAAATTAATATAAATTAATATTGATTGTGTGTCTTTTGGGCCACTGCTTTCACTCTGGTAGATTATATTGCAGAAAATTAATTACAAAAAATTTATCACATTTAACAATGTTTAAATATTTTTGACAGACAAGTTCAAATCCTGGTCGACTATCGTCATTCCAACTCAATATTGCCCACTCAAAGATCTAAGGCTAGAATAGTCTTAAACAACATAACCCATTTTAAAAGGGTAAAAATGTTGTTAGAAAACATATGAAATATTAGGAATCACCTTTATATTGGTGTAATTACTTTTGGGCCAACTACAAAACTGAGACTAATGTAATAATTCACCAGTTATAACAATCTACTTCTGATCCAGTTGACAGAAGACATTCGTTTTTTCAAGCAGCCACGTTGGTAATGTTACTACAATCTGGCACTTGTATGCACCCTCAGTTGATCTCAAAACCTCTGTTTTGTCAAGGGGGAATGTGATGTGAGCCAAGCAGTGTAAATTCACCTCTCTGAACATTCCTTCTGTGGTGCTGAGTTTGTAGATGATCCAGAAAGGGATGCAAACCATGGAAGCCAAAGCCATGAGCCAGCCTATCACATAGCCCCACCAGGGGTACACATAAACATTGTTGTACTTCAGGGGAGTGTACTTGATGAGGGAGAATGCAAAAGTGGCCTGGGGAAAAAAATAGTACTTTTTATAGTATTTTTTTGAACCAGGTCCACTTTAGCAACACTTTCAAGAAACAACAACATGTCTCCATTCCAACACATGTTGTCTTGGCACTATATTCTTTTGGATTCCGGGTTTAAACAATTTGCCCATTGCACCCTGTTTTTATTTACATTTTACACAGCGTCCCAACCCTTTTGGAGTAAAGAAAAGTTGGAAGTAATTGGATTTGCGGGTAACTCACGATGCATGTGGCTGGGGTGATGAACTTCCAGCAGTATTTAATGTAAGGCCCTGGGCGGTAGCCAATCATGTCTTCGATGTTGTCGTAGAAGCGGTCAGCACCTGGAACAACATTTGTGGTCATAACAACAGCTGTAGCAAATGTCAACAACTGGGGAACAAGGGAAATCAACAGGAAGGACAACTCTATGTGCAGTGGCTTCAACTGTCCTTCTAAATGTTCAACACGATTGCTTTCCTTGGAGAGAAGCCTTCCATATTACCATATATCCAGGCGATGGAGACCGTCTCAAAGATGGCCATGAAGAGGAGACACATTCCACTAGCAGCGTAGTAATCCATTAGCTGGAACACATACACTCCTCCCTGAGAACAGACAGACACTAACATTAAATTAGTCAATTACATCACAAGCGTTATACACACCAGTGAATGGTTCATAATGCCACAATGCTGTCCTGAACCACGTCCAGGACTAATAAAAACAAATAAAAAACGATGCAACAAAGTGTTGTTTATTTTGCTGACCGCGAACGCGACCCAAGCCACCCAGTTAGTTCGAGTTCATGTATGTCTACGGTCAAAGAACACAATAAAATAGCCCTAGGGGGTCGTTTCCCATCAGTCACCGGCCCGGTGGGACCACCAGACAGCCCGTGTCAAATCCCAGATGTGACTCCTACCTCCATCAGCATGACCAGCCCCATAAGGAAGGAGATGAAGGACACCACAGCCAGAAAGAGTTCCCTGCAATGCTTACGACGGAACACCTCCGGGTACATGTCCACGATGGCCGTCGTTAAGCTCTCGACACACACAAACTAGAGGGAGCAAAAAAGGGGAGGGAAAAGCGAGAGGAAAGGGAGGTATTCTGTTAGGCTATGCATGTTAGGTTGTGAAGTGATGCTTTCTGACATCCCCCCTTCATCTCTTTTGGTACGGAAGTGGTCCATTATATAATTTGCCAAGTCATAACAGTATATTTCTAAACATTGCGAATGGCACTCCCGTCATGCTAATCCTTTAAGGGATAAAGAAAGGCATATTCGATGAAGGCAAAGAAAGGCAAAGGCATATACGTTGTATACATTTTAGGTGGCCTTACCTGACTGTCCAAGCCCAGCAGAATGATCATGATAAAGAAGAAGCAAGCCCAAAGCGGAGAGAAGGGCATCATTGCCACGGCACGAGGATACGCAATAAAGGCCAGACCAGGACCTAAGGAGAAATGGGTGGAAGGTGGAACCATTAAACACCACCCTATCCAAGTTATCAGCAAAACATTAACAGCTAAACACGGACACATGCTCACCAGACTCCGCTACCTCTGAGATATGCACATCTTGCTCATAAGCCATGAAACCCAGGATGGAGAAGATGGCAAATCCTGCCACAAAGCTAGTCCCACTGTTCAGGAAGCATAGCGCAAGGCAGTCTCTGCAATACAAGACACATAAATGCTGATTCATAGGAAGGTCATATTGTGTTGGTGCCCGCATGCTTGTTTGGTACGTGTGTTTAATGAGGCAGTTGTTAGCGTACTTGTAGCAGTTGTTGTTGTATTTGTTGTAACTCCCTAGTGCAGTGAGGGAGCCCAGACAGATGGCATACGAGAAAAAGATCTGTGTGCCTGCATCCATCCACACCTGGAATGCGTAAGAGAAGAGGACACAGACATGCCAGTCAAACAACAACTGGAGAACCCACATTTATTTCTTAAAAATAAATAAAAAAAAGGTTAAAAATGATGTAGAAAACTCACAACTCCAACGTCATACATGTTTTCAGAAAGTTTCTTACGGTAAGGATGAATGGACTGCAAGTCGCCCTGAACAAGAGCTTCTGCCCAACTATTACAAATCTTGAATGGAGTTAGAGGATCGTCACTGGGACCATTAGACCATTGCGTACTTTCATTGCCTTTCGTTTGTAGTCCTACTGAGTTTAATCATTAAGACCAGTGACACTCACTGGCGAAATGTCAGCTAGCCAGACAAACATCCTGTAGACTAAACATTGACTAAGGAACCCCACCTCTCTATTCTCAACCAGAGCCAGAAGATCTGAAAGGCGAGAATGGGTGCAGCAGATGCCCTTGGATGATGACTCAATCAAAATGTCTGCCCTGCTAGGGTGTGGGGTTGCTTTTCGAGGAACGGTAGACGAAAGACGCTGTGTCAATGCCATCAGTCCCACAGATTCAAACTCCCTGCAGACAAACACAAGAGGTTTTAATTTCGGTCAAACTCATAAACATCCAGCATCAGCTGCAGCCCACCAGTTGGTCTGGATTGCAGAATGTTTCCCGGACATCCATGTGGAGAACAGCTCTTTGAAGCTGAACCTGAAGGACCCCTCTGGTCCAGACCAGGCTGTGCCGGGCGAGGGCTGAGCCCCGAGACCCTGACTCCCGTGAGGGGGTATAGCAGCCGGATGGTCCAGGAAGTCTGTATTTACCTTCGCTGTGGTGTCCTGCCCCTCTGTGCAACCTGGGACTGACCCCACCAATCACAGCATGCTACAGATGCCGGACCCAGAAAATACAAGCCTTTCAAGCCCTCACAACTTGAGGTTGACCCCTTCACCCAAGAACCTTCTTCCAAACCTCCAATTGGACTGACTCTGGCCGATTGTTAAATACCTACTGCAAATACTACAGATGGTCTAGTTGTCAAAGCAGCTGCCTCCAGAAAGCAGGAAGTGCACCAGGCACATTTTAAGTCGGAGGTGGAGCTGCGACACACGACGACTCACCTCTCACGTGAAGTGTGCGTAGTTCTGTCGAATACGTGGCTACGGGACTGGCCGTTACTGATGCCTACCTGGGGGTCTGCTAGCCGCGACAGGTCCGGGTACAGGTAGAACTTGATCCCCAGGTCTGCCCCCGGTAAAGTGACTCCTCGAATCAGCAGGATTATCAGCATCAGATAGGGGAAGGTAGCTGTGAAGTACACCACCTGTAGATTTGATGGAACCATATGGGAAATGTCAGCGATCCAACACATCCCTTTTATGCTCACGTTCAATAGCACTTTAATTTCTTTGTTCGTCACTGGCTGAGACCAGGTCCTGTTTCCGTCTTTGGTTTAATAAACACATCTCAGGTAAAGTAAATCAGTAAAGGTTTGACAGAACAAGCCCACCTTTCCAGTGGATTTGACCCCCTTCCAGATGCAAAAGTAACACAAGACCCAGGCGATGGCCAGACAGATGGCCAAGTCCCAGTTCAGAGAGCCCATATGGTCGATGCCAGGTGACAGCCTCAAGGCTCTTCTCCTAAAGAAACACACAACACCCGAGGTCAGAACAAAATCATGATGGAGGAAGTGCAATGATCCAGTTCCAGTTCATTTAATGAACATTTTAGGCCTACGAGACGCTCACTGTTAATTCAGTGGCAAAGTGTTGATTGACAGAGAGATATTTGGAAAACTTACTCCCAGAATTCAATTACGGGGGATGTGGAGTTTTGGGTCAGGACATGGTTGATTGAATCATTCCTCCTACAAAACTCCACGCAATTCTCTTAATTAAAAAAACAAACCAGAGACATGTCATTTTTCATTTGAGATACTGCTCCACGCAGCAAGGCAACTGTTAAACAAAGTTGTCATTTCAAGTATAAATGTTGTCGTTGTTTGTTTTTTTGTTGTCTTACCCGTATTCCAGGTGTTGTTGCAGGTAGACCACGGGAGTTCCCAGGTAAAGGAAAAGGACAGGTAGAAGATTCCCCAGGCCAGGACCACAATGTAGTAAGAGTTCAGAAGAGCCACAATCACCTGGGTGCCATAGCCAAGACCTTAAGGAGATACAGGAATAAACAGATACTATCCAGTCATGCTCCCATAGTTATTAGACACAGTCAAATCTGACAAAGTCTGAAAACCTTGGAACTTGGAAATTTTAACTGAAACTTCACTTCACAGTATAATACCTAAAAGACGGATATGCTCCCATAACGAAGACATGTTTACCCTCAAAGAGTGGACAAATCTTCCTCCAGCAGGTTATGCCCCCTTGGCTGGTGTACTGGCCCAGAGCAGTCTCCAGGAAGAACACAGGCACCCCACACGTGAACAGGAAGATCAGGTAGGGGATGAGGAACGCACCTGTGTTAAAGGATGAGTTAACGAGACAAAGAATCCAATAAAGTTCCGTAACAAAATTCTTGTAGGATTAGCAACTGGGTACAAACCGGCGTAAGAGGTCATTATTATGACATGTTGGCAGTTGTTTTAAATGGAATGGCCAAGTCAAAGCCTGAATCTTAATCCTATTGAGCTGTGGGGTGATTTGAAATGGGCTGGGCAAGAAACCCCTCAAACATCACACACCTGAAAAAGGTCTGCATGGAGGAGTGGGAAAAACTTTCTCCCAGTCGATGTCAGAGACTAGTAGATAGTAATAGGAAAAACCTTATTGAGGTTATTTCAGCGAAAGGGGGCAATACCTGGTATTAAGGCATAGGCGTTTTTTTGGTTCAACTACACGCCTTTTATCTATAGATTGTGTTTGAAAGAAGATCAAATATTGATATGTCAATATCTCTTAGAAAATGACTACATATTTCACGGGGGGTTCTAATTTCGTTCACATGACTGTGTGTTTTCTGCCCATGGCCTTTTACTAAATGTTGTAACAAATGTCATTTCGTGGTTCATCTCAATCGACGTAAACTACTTCAAATGTCCTGCTGTATTAACAACATCCGCCTAAAAACGTAGTTCTGACCGTTAACAACGGAGCGCAAGTGAAGAGCTGGGAGGGACTTCCAGGACACAAACGCAGCACGAGCAACTGCTTGACTAAGAGCTAGTAAGGACGGAGGGGAAGCAACAGCTGTGTCATTCTCTGACGCCTCACTTCTGACCCCTGAACCCATTCACCCGATCCCACAGAATGATCCGTCTGATATTGCACCTACATAAGCATTTCCTGTAACACTTGGCCTGACCTAAATACTATGAGTACCATTTACACGCAATGGTGTATTCAATAGCCAGCATTCACATTCAATTAGATAAAACTCGAGAGTTGAAAATGTTTATTCTGTCACCAATTATAATTTCTAATAATTTTCTATAAGTAACCTACTATTTCAAAGTATTTTAAAAATACTTTATTTAAATGATTAACTCCCCTTCATATGTTTTGAACAGTAGAAGCTAAATTTATATTTTTGGCTTTAAGAGGCATTTTGGATTCTATATCAAAAGTATTATATGAAGCAACATTACTGAATTACGGACTTTAATAGAGTATGAATAATGGGCATTTAGAAACTATAAAAATATGTATGAAAACGGTCAAATAAAAGACGACATTCTGTACTTTGGATCTTAAATATACAGTTGACGTTGGGACAAATTAAGGAAAACAAGTATTAGTTGTTATTATATAAAACAAATGTCTAAATAATTTACATTTTCCAAAATGGAAAATGGAATTGAATTACCCCACTTTGTCTTAGTTATGGTTAAAGTTATTGTAAAGCCATAAATGGCATTTCTATTATTTTCCCAGGAAGAGAGGGAAATCCTAAACCAAAAGGCAAAAACCCAACAATCTTGGGACCCAGGTAACAATCATGTCATTTTAAAAGGCCTACACACTATATCATGACCAAGGGGCCTTGGTAGGCTGTAAAAGGCCTCCCACTATATCATGACCAAGGGGCCTTGGTAGGCTGTAAAAGGCCTCCCACTATATCATGACCAAGGGGCCTTGGTAGGCTGTAAAAGGCCTCCCACTATATCATGACCAAGGGGCCTTGGTAGGCTGTAAAAGGCCTCCCACTATATCATGACC
>JACXGK010006017.1:0-30435 GCA_016801125.1 Novumbra hubbsi
GCACCCTGATGACACATGCACCCTGATGACACATGCACCCTGATGACACATGCACGCTGATGACACATGCACCCTGATGACACATGCACCCTGCCGTAGTACTCTGAGTTAGACAAGATTTATCAAGGAAAATGTAATCCCTTAACCAAATGACAAGATCAAAACCAGACTATAACAATGACCTGCCTGGACCAAGGCAGGGTAGTTGGTGGATGACCCAGGCAGTTTTGAGGCAGCAAGTCGGAGGGGAGATTTTACTTTTAGTCTGATGCACAAGATGTAAATTGGAACTTAACTTGTGCGGTATTGCGGCAATGATTTAGTGGGAAAAGGACGGTCTGCATGTCCGGTATGAAGATGATGGGTGAATGTGTTTTTTATACTCATGCATGTTCCATGTCAATGAGATTAAGGCAGTAGAATTGGGCTGACCTGTTTAAAATCTACTTGATCTCATTAATGACTGAGGATAAATGTGCTTTACACGGACCGTGGCTTCACTGATAGCTTTGGTTTATGAGAGACAACATACACATATGGAAAGAGAGAGAAATAAATAAACAATATTCACATGCATAAAGAATGAGATATGAATAGACAACCGGCACATATGGAAAGAGAGATACGAATAAGCAATGTGATATTATATTCAGAGAGTTATATGAATAAACAAACATACAGAAGGAGAAGAATGAATAGACAATATACTCCTATGGAAAAAGAGAACTGAATAGACAACATACACATATGGAAAGAGATATGAATAGACTGATACCTTATGTTAACCTTGTGTATCACTCCTCCCTCAAGCAGAATATATATTTTCAATCAAGAACAACAATCAAGTGACATTCGAACTTACTTTGTTTTTGGAGGCTTGACGACTCTAGAGCAAGGGACTCAATGGACCTCACCCTACTCTGCTGTGGATGTGCTTGCTTCCCCATTCGAACCGAATCCGCTCGATACGAACTGTTTTCCGGAACAATGGGAATCCGTTCCAAACTTCTGCCGGTTCTCTCATGGACCGCGTTGGGATAGCGTATGGGACCACCAGCGGCGGCTGATGTGACTTGGGGGTATGCAGGGTTTCCCTCCTCATGTCTGGACCGACTCTGAAGTGAGGATGCACGGCTGTTATGCGTGTTAGTCCCGTTGCTTGGACCTAGTGGACGAACCTTGTTTTCGATTCGAGTCCCGACAGAACAGGCAGAGAGCGAGGCAGGTTTTTGAGCTGGCATTTGATGCGGTTTGGAATGAGGCTGTGCTTGTTGCGGGTGCACCGCTGCCTGAGACTTAATGTGGTTGCTGTGGTCAGGGTTCAGCATGGAGTATCGCAGCCCCGCCACAAAACGCTCAAATGTCAGGCAGCCATGCGGTGGGGACACCCTCCTCAGACACTCCAGCACCCCACCGGGCAAATCATGGGTATCTGTCCCTTGCCATCGACTCTCAATCTCCGATATGTGAACATAACCTCTCTTCCCATCATCAAGGATGTCAAATAGTGTCCTCAAACTGTGTAAAAATGCTTTTGGTAACCCGTCTGTTGAATATTCGGTGTCTTTGGGCTGCATTTTACAGATTCTGCCTGTCTTGCCTTCTCTTCTTGTACCAGACCTAGCGTAAGCTGTCGACGACCCGTTGAATTTGCAGCTTCGATCAGTCGCTATCAAAGCCATTAAGTTATCAATCGTTTAAAAATAGCAAAATCAAAACTCGACGATATCATATAAAGTGGTTATAACGCCTTACTGCAAAGAGATTAATACACAAATAACGTGTTTTTAAAATGCTACATGGTCTACCCTACCTTCGTATGTAGGTCTCTGTATGGCTTATATCTACTTCTCCAAAATTTATTTGAAATTCAAACAGTTTTCATTTACGTCTACCCATGACAAAACTCCGCTTTCTCTCTGTTATGCCGCCCCTGGATACTTTTTCAACAGGACCGCCCTTCAAACGTCTGAGCAGATTTGTCAAGGGACGCAGCCATTGGTCATGGTGAGAATTGCCGTGCGCTTATTGGTGGGAGCTTGTAAAAGGCAGAAGTTTAAGTTTTGCTTTTGTGATTCATAAAGCCTCACGTTATTCAAACCAGGATTCGAAAGGAGTGAGGAAGTGAAGTTTCTTTATTCTTTACGATTCCAAAATCAGAGGCAGCCATTTCCCATATTTATTGATGGTATCTGACTTATAATGCATTAAAAATGTATTAGTGAAAACCTATATATATATAACATTAGGTTGTTTTACAGAGGTATATTATTTTGTTTGGACTTGTTAAGCAAAGCTTATGATTCCACTAAGTACATATTCCAGAATGTTGAACATATCATGTTTTGTAAGCTGTTTTCTTTTTATAACACAAGTCATAGCAATCTATTCTTCCTCCCTCCTCTAGATAAATCACCTAATGTATTAGAAGAGCAGCCACTTTGAGTCCTATTTCTTCCTCAAGCCTTACTTGCTCCATTCTTGTCTCATCCTATGAGCGCAACTTTTAATTTGATGTCAGTTAGTTTCACTGTCACAAGGGCTCCTGCAACTTATATCATAGGCTACATTTATAATTTATAAAAGAATATCCCTGCATCCTAAATTCTACTGCCATTTGCCCCTCTCTGTAAACCCGCCCACAAAGCACCAGTCATTATTGATAACATATTGACTTTGGACAGAACAGAATCACGAAAAGGCCTGAGGGTGAGATCAAATTGATTGTCATGGTAACTGACCTGACAATTGGCTAAAGTAGAGAGTCCTACACATTCAGTGGCACTGGTCATTCATGGATGGAATTATCCTAACAATAAAACCCCTCTGGCTACTCCACAGGGTCAGCAAGTGCACTTTCCTCTGTAGAAAAATTGTGTATGTGCATGTGTGTCTTTGAGTGCATTCTTGCGTGTGCACGAGGGACAGAGAGGGTCAGCACTTTTCAATTCAAGTTGTACCTTTTTACATATCCATAAAGACTAAGATGAAGGTATGCAGAGTGAGAGCAGTTTTCCTCCTCTTTCTTCAGTCCCTCTCACTCTTTCTAATGCTCTGTTTCTCTCACATAAATACTGAGACACATACACTAACTACAGTGCCCACATATCATGCGTGGAAGCTAAACCTTTCATGCAGGATGATCTCTGGTGTAGGTTATCTTTGGAACCATAGGTAAACCTTCAACCAACTGGCCATTGCAGCTGCCAGGACAAAACAAACACTCATGCACTCTGTTTCCTGCTTTCGCTTTGTATTTTTATCTCTCCCTTAAGCAAAATCACTGTGCACGGGGCAAACTATTTAAGAGCTGGGTTGCGGAATCTTTCCTTTTTCTTGAAGTGCTTCAAATCTTTAAGGCTTTTAATCCAAACTCTGAGTTAAAGTGGAATGTAGGCCATGACTAATGGAGAAACAACAGATAGGGTCAAATCTTTTTCTCATTTAGCCTTCAGTTATGATCAGACTCTAAGTGAATGTCTATACCCAATCATCAGTGCAGATCCACTATTTCTTTATGTTGCTGTTTCTGGGGCCTAAAGAACTGGACTTCAGTCAACATGCTTTTCCAGAGTCTAAAATAAATCTATAGTCTCAATGCTCTCAGTAATGAGAAATAAACATGCGTTTGCATGAAACTGTAGAGGAAACCAGTTCAGCTTTGTAAGGTTTTGGATATGTTGCATTGAAAACATAATGACACTGTGTTTTTCTGTATAGATGGAAAAACATTTTGGCATCTTAGCCAAAATCTTGTCCAGGCACATATAAATAATGAAAGTATAGATTACTCTAGGAGATGCTTGAAAATACCTATAGAATTATATAGAAGTATAGATTATTTGATTGCTTGAAGATACCTATAGAATTATATAGAAGTATAGATTATTTGATTGCTTTAAGATACCTATAGAATTCATCCTGTGACTGCGGTTTATGATGAAAAACATGCACTTGTTTTTGAAAGCATGTTTATCATTGTAAATGTCAAATTACATGGTAATGACACGCAGTGCCTCGGGTATGTATGAACACGGAAATGTCTTCCAATTCTTATATGCCTGTTAGTACTGGTTCAAATGGGATTTTGACTGCCTTGAGAAAAGAGTTTAAACCATATGGTTTAATTAGCAGCAGTGTATTTTATCCTCTACATGGGACTGAACTTTAGTGCTACACTGGGTCAAGCTGGGGTTTATAGTTCTTGGGATGCTGGCCAATACCTTTTGGGAAATAACCATTGTCTTTTAAAAAAGTAATTCCAACTGATTACTTGGCACATGAACAATAGGACATCTGGTACTAACACTCAGTTGAGAATCAGTATCAGAGAGCTAGAGACTGGCTGGGGGAGATTTTATTATTGTCCCCCAGTTGTATCTCACAACACCTGGCCACCACACGATGCCATGCCATGAAGGGAACCCCATCTTCTATGCAATCCAGATCCCCATGTCATAGACGATAAATCTCACACGCCTCAATGTGACCAAGTGGTTATGTTGCAGATTGTCTGTTGTATTGTACAGAACCTTTCAGCCCAAAATGGCAAAGACAAATAATTTCTTTAACAGGCAGCCGTAGACCAAGGATACCGGGACGAATACAGCCCTCTTCCCTGATGAGGGAAAACCTTGAGACTGGAAAAAATATAACCTGCTGAATTCTGACCGGAGCCCTGTTTGTCAGTCATTTTTATGGAATGCCCAATAAAACACAGCTCTTTACTGCAACGCTCATTGAAGATTCCATGGCACAGAATACAGATGGATCAGTCTTAGATGCCAATTCTGAAACATAAAAAAATCCTGTAAAGTCCCTTGGTTAATTCATTTTCCCCTAAAAGTAAAAACAGCAGTATAAACCTGGTGTGTATGTCAAAGCATGATAACCCATATATGTGTCAAAACATGTATTTGTACTATTATAATTGTGTAGATAGCTGGTTTATAATCGCAAATAGGATTCCTCAGGTATTCAAGGCATTATAACAACATACCATTGCTAAGTGCAGAATTCCCAAAATCTGCAATACATGTTTAGGAACAACTCTTAATCGTAGGATACTGGCCATGTACCACATCCTCTTGAGCATTATTACATACTATATATATATATATATATATCACTGTATGTTTTTTGCTGTATATAACAGCAAACTGTTACACCCACATGAATTCTGCAAAACCACAATGATCCATACTGACCACTAGTGGAGATTAAGAAGGCTGCAGGTTTTATTTCAGCCATTTAACATGCCAACCAACGCATAACATGACACATAACGAGATTAACATTTCAATTCCAGAGCAAAAACAGATTTGTAGCACTTAGTCCAAATGCAGTAACATTTACCCTAATATTCAGTTTCAAATCCTAATGCCACAGCTTATTTGTATGCAAATCTGATCCTTGCTATGGTACATGTATTTTTATGTACAATAAAGTTTGATGATGGCCATAATTTATTTTGCATTAAACCTAGTATTATCATTATGTTATCCAAGTGACATTGTTTATTCAACCATTTGTGTCCTAAGGATACATCATATCTTTCAGGCATATCGTATTTCAAACCATTTAATTTACAATTAACAATTTAACAATGTCCTTAACAAACCTTGACCTAAGTCAGGGTGCAATAATATGAAGAAATGCCATACTCAACTAAAACCTAGATGATTTTCTGATCTTCATTGAGGATTCCAGGACTCATCATGACTGAAAATCCACAATGGCGGAACATCATCCAATAGTAACAGTCAAAACATAACTAATGTCATTGTTCACCCTATGGGAATGGAACCCACCACCTGGGTGTTGTAAGTGGCCCATCCTACCAAATGGACACACTGTGTTAATAACACTGTGTAGTGGGTGTGAAGCTGGGGATTGTTGTTGTCTCAACTTGCTCATTCCATCACATCTCCATACGAGGTCTTCTGAGGCCCTGCTGGGTCCTGAGCGGCTGGCTCTGCTAATGTTACTGCTACACAGAATGAGAGAGATGTCAAAGGCCTAGCTAAAGCACTGGTCTAATTCCAACCCCCGGAATTAGATATCTGTGTGATTACCC
Source organism: Novumbra hubbsi (assembly GCA_016801125.1). Classification (NCBI taxonomy): domain Eukaryota; kingdom Metazoa; phylum Chordata; class Actinopteri; order Esociformes; family Umbridae; genus Novumbra; species Novumbra hubbsi. The sequence continues at coordinate 6,077 of JACXGK010006017.1, forward strand.
AGCGTTGAGATGAAGGACAAGGCATCCATTATCCCAAGAATAATTTCACATTTAGATTTTCCCGACCACAGGACAGTTTTGCACCTCGCCTCAGTCCATCTTAAATAAGCTCAGGGCCCGAAGAAGGCGGCGGCGGTTCTGGATCTTGTATATGTTCTGTTTCTTCTATGCATGGTGGAGTTTCAACTTGGATGTGTGGATGCAGCATCAACGTATGTTTACAGACAGTGATGTCCACCACAGAATCCTGTCTGTTTTTATTGCAGTGCCGTCGGAGGGACCAAAGATCACAGCCATCCAATATTGTTTTTTGGCTTTGTCCCTTGCATACAGAGATTTCTCCAGATTCTCTAAATGTTATTATAATATTATGTGCTGTATATAATGAATTCCCCAAGCCAGAATATATATATATATATAATACAAAATAGTTGCCATATTTGCCCATTCAGTCTTTCACAGAGTGGTGAACCTCTCTCCATCTTTACTTCTGAATGACTAATCCTCTCTGGGTATCTCCAGTCTTTTGTTGCCCCTGCATATTTAAAAACGCATTGCTGGCATGAAATTCAAAGCGGGTATTTATTTCTCAAACTTTTCTTAGGTTCACCATTTAATATGTTGTCTTACTATTTCCTACTAAATATAGGGTTTAAATGATTTGCACATCATTGCATTGTGCATTTCTTTCCATGTTATACACATCTCAACTTTTTGGGAAACGGGGTTGTTGCAAATTAGAAGCATCTGAAGAAACAACATTTTTATTTAATGTATGCCAGCCACACAGGTGCAGAAACGACAAAACATTGGTTTGGTGTTCTATGGATATCGTTATCGGCTAAGCATGTGCTCAGGGGTTCATTCCGGCACCCATCTATACTCACTGCGTGGTGTCCGGTCTGCTCCGGTCTCCGTTAGGATCCATAGATCATTGCACTTCACTGTCTCCCAGCGTGTCACGGCGTAACTACCTACTGATGCGGCCACTGGAGGGGATTAGAGGAAGTATTGAAACAAGAAAGAGAAAACAGAGAACAAGACATGACTGGCATGTTTACAACTTAGTTTAAAAACGGTATCACTGCAAGAGATGTCAGCATGCTGGAATGTGCACCTGTTGAAAGGAGCAGGTTCCACTGCAGAGGGTATGGAAGCTTCTTCTGAATAACTCTTTGCATGAGAAACAATCCTGCTGTCCCTAAGAGATTGCAAGAAAGTTCACAACATATCAATTGATGCTAGGTGCTCCACTGCAAAGTTTTTCATGCCACAACCGTTAATATAAAAAACAGGTGAGCTATTAATTGAAGTGAGGCGCAGAAGAGGGAGAAGAGGGAGTGTCATGACTCACCCACCCAAGACAAATGTTCCTGTCCCTTTCATGAAGGCATGAGACTGACAGGCAGCATATTGTTGTAAGCCCTAAAAAGGCAAACAGCATACTTTTGAGCAATACTTTTTTGGTCTTAATTGCTGTGAAATATATCTTAAACCACAAAAAAGGGCTGTTCGGAACTGGTGGATGAACCTCCATCATGTAGGACAATTCCCATCTAGCTTTCTTGGAGAGAGGATACTAATTGGCCAGATTATTAGTGGATAGTAGAATATTACTGGTCATTCTTGGTCATTAATGGATGGTAAAAAATATATGAGTCTACTTTTGCAGTAATGCAATGTTTATGTTACACTCTTTCATGTACACCACAACACAACAGAGAAGAGCAGATTGTTCTGACATGCTTCATTGCCTGCCCTAGCAGTTGACATTGACATTGGTCCTCTTATCTTTTGCATTTGGTATTTAGTTGAGTCAGAGTTCTCAGCAATACTGGTTCAGGTATCAGTCAGAACTCGACTAGTAGTAAGGACAAGGTGGCTATCAAACCAAGTAAATAAAAGTAAAAAAAAGAAAAATAAAGAACCTACTGTACCGGATGTTTGGCTGCAAGTGCATCGTCCACTTTTGTAAGCCCAATGTTAACCATTTTTTAGGAAAACCCTTTTAATATAATTTATAAATTTTACCTCTACAGTACACAACATGAATATTGTTATGAAACTCGTAACTTCCGCATAGAGTGAAAAACATCGTGAAGAGCAACGACATTTCAAGTTTATGCAATACAAAATAACTCGCTAATGACGCTACGTGGACAGGAGGCGCCAGTGCAGCTAAAAGGATGACTTCGACGTTATAATTATCAAACGCTTAAAGGCAAAAGGCAAAACTACATACTGAAGGTTCCTACAGGCAATACAAAAAAGTTAAAATAAAATAGACAGAAACTGTCTTCGGCAGACTCCCCATTTGACACCTGTAGGCGAATAAACAGCCCTCTCGGCACGAGTGACTGAAGAATCCTTGACATCGCAGTGCTTTAGTCCGGCATCGTTTCTTAGAGTAGTGATGTTGATGGTGCAGCGATAGTATCTGTAGTTACAATGCGGAGCGAATTGCACAGTAGGCATAATGTAGTTTATTTAAGTTGTAGAAAAAACGTCATATATATTATTATTCAGTAAAGATGGGGTAAATAGTTACTAAACCTGGCAAAGAAACCTTCCACAAAACAATAGCAACGCGATCTGAAACAAGAATCACATGTTGATTCCTTTCATGTTTCCAAAGTGCAAGAACTGTCGTAGGGTGGCTATAATAATAAATAAATAATAGTAGTGGGGGTTGCCTACCACTGGCAACCCTACTAATAAGTAACTTTGACAACTACTGTATGTTTTTGACGAAAACAACATATGAATTTTCAAACAACATCTTGTTTATCTTTAATAACTTTGGTTATGAGATGAGAGTAACCTGTGTCCCTCTCTGAGGTCAGCCCCTCTGCATCACTTGCTGGAGAGATGGATCTTAGTCAGACGTTTTTTCTGTGGAGTGGGGTTTTTGGGCCTTTTTCCCTGACCTCTGTGATCTGACATTTGAATTCTGTTGCCTCCATAATGGCTGAGGGAGTAGAAGGAGTATCATTAAGGGGCTGACGGCTGGGGGAGTACAGACACCCGATTGGGAGAGACGGACAGAATGCAACAACGCTATGGCTAGCGGTACAGAACTGCACCAGAGAACAAACAGTCATTAAGACCACCGCAACGATTATGTCCAGCCGAACACACTGCATGGTCAGGATATGACCCGACAGGCTCCTCTCCCCCGTGTGTATGCAGGTATACGTCGCGGGCGGTCCTCTGGGTGACGGGTCGGCTCTGACAACGTACAGGTGCAGGCCGTGTACAGCCAAGGTGCGCTCAGGTCGTAGGTACACCACATGGCCATTGAGCCTTAGTTCGACCCAGGGTCACCCGATGAGCCCCCCATGTGATCTGGAGCTCATGCTTGCCCAGCACCACCACGGTCCGGCCGCTTGCCGCGTGGTCCTGGCCTGCGGTCGTACCGGCTTCTATCATAGCCCATGGGCCCTCCTCGTCTCTGGGACATAAAGCACAGACGGCCAGCTGATACTGGGTCCCCGGAGACAGGCCACCCCACTACCGCCCTGGGAAACATTACAGTAGAAGTCTGGTGTTCTGATTAATGTGCATGTAATGATGAATCGTGTTAAACCTCGTTAGAGCATAAATTAAATTACCCCAGCTCTGTTGTGGTCTGTATAGTCTGATCCTGGTACAGGTGATACATCTTGGACTTCGGCTCACCTGCTGGGCTTAGTCTCACATGAGAGGCTGTACATCCAATCACACAGAGCTCCTGTGGAGGACCAGGCCTTTTCCACTTCTCAGATGACCAATGGCACAGGGTCACGGTTGGGGCCGGTGTCCCCATCCGGGGTGGAGTGGACCACCTGGAAGGCAAAGTCTTGTGCAGGTTTGCGGATGGTAACCGGGAATGTCACGTGAGATTGAATTCCACGATACAGAACTGCCTCTCTGCTCAGAAGGCTGGGGACAGATAAAATTATCCCAGATAAGTGATTGCTAAAACCGTATAATTTTCCATATATTGACTGACATGTTAAATGCCAGTATGCCACAATGGGTCGTTAGTACACCTTTCTCTGAAAGGATATATTTAGTGAAAAGGTCACTATAATAAAACTCCTTCCTGCAACCAGTTGACCTGTAAGTGACCTCTAGTCCACTTACAGGAAAACACTTCTCTCAGGACTCAGTGCCGACCCCTAATGGAAAATGTTGTGGGTGTGGGGGCAAGGGCTCGGTCAGCTGCTCCAGCTTCCTAAGACATGCATTCAATTCTTCCCTGAGCTCTTGGCCAATTGTAGAGGTGGAGAGGGACTGGGAATGAGAGTCAGAATGGGACTTAGACAATGTAACGCAAGTAAAAAAGATACGATTCTTTTTTTAGATGCTGTTAATTCCAATACATATATTAATATGATTGAAAAAAGTAATAGACATCCTACCGACGTTACGTTTGAAAAATGGTCTATGTATTAACTAACCAACTAAGCTACATGGCATTCCCAGGTCCTCTGGATCAACAGAGCCAAACAGTAAATTAAGAGAACCTTCAGATTGTAATACCCTGTAACAACAGAAAGAAAAGTACATAAAGAGAACCTCTATGCGCATCTCCAGAGACTGGTGCTCCTGCAGGAGGACCACTCTAGCAGGTTGTGACACCAATACTTTGAGTGCCCTGTTGACCAAAGAAGGGAGGAAAGGAGGGAGTTTGGGTGAAGACAGTTTGAGTGAAGGTTACATGACCTGGGCCGGCTCTAGACATAAGCAACATAAGCCGTTGCTTAGGGTCCCCTGAAAGCTGGGTGGCTTCAAACTGCAAGGGAGACCCCGACCAATAGAAGAGAGGGGGCCTAAAATCACATTTTGCTTAGGGCTCCCAAATGGCAACAGCCGGCACTGTAGGTGACACATAGAATTGTTTTCCTGTTCTAAAAATATTGACAGTCAGAGTACTAATGCTACTTGATAACAGAATGAGCTAGGCCGTAGGATGTAAGATGGGGGAGTTAGTGATGTATGTACATGGCAGAAAACCAAGCACTGTCCCAATCGTCAGTTTGTAAGTGGTAGAGAAGTGCCTCAAGCAGACTTGGGAGGGGCTACCCAGCACCAGAGCGTGTCCGTCTTCTTCTGTTACTCAGCAACACCAAACAGGCGGTCTGGGCTGCCTCAGGCCCTGTCACCTTACCCATCAGGTCAAGCAGACCGGAAACCTGGAGAGATGAACCAACGAAGACCATTTTTTAAGAACAGTTCGATGCAGATGTAAAATAAAACATTTATTCCTAAATCCCCAGTTGTACTTGAGGGATATAAACTTCCTCACCAGCTGGTAGTCCGGTGCGCCTTGCAGGAATGAGACTCCTGCCTCTTTGATTTAGACACAGACGACACAAAGCGAAAATGCTGAATTCATAGCAGTGTCTATCGTGAAGAAAACAGGGCACTTACATAAGCAGACCGATTTATAGAAATCTGTCAATCATAAATAACACCTGTCAATGTTTAATTCAATATCAGAGGGAGCCAAACAACTAAACCATCTCCCTTCTGGCATTTCTGGTTTCACAGTATGGCAGAGCTGTTTTACCACATTATATGTCTTTACCTTTGACCTGTGTGGCAGAGCGCCAGGCGTTGGACCGGGCTGGCCGTGACGCTGAGAGCAGAGGGGTGGTGTAACAGGTCTTGACAAATCACACAGGGACAGTCTGGCCAGGATCAGGGCAACAGCGGTAACCACTCTGTCCTGTCCCTGGTCCAGCAGGGTCAACGGGCTGGGCAGAATGTTCCCAAACCCAGCCTGGTCTTCCAGCAGGGCAGAATCGCCCAGCCGAGCTCTCGACCTGAAGGTGACAGTCCATGTCGTTACTGGGAGGGACGCTGGTAAGACTTTGTGGAGCTCTCACTCCCACAAACATGGGAAAACACACACATGCAATTACCAAAGACGCTAAGGCGCCCACAGCCTTCATCACAACGTCTGGATCATCTCTGGCTAGGAGCTGCCCTCGAGCCCCAACAAGGCCCTTCGGAGTCCGGGCTTGGAGAGACTGCAAAACCTCTACTCTCTCCACCAGGACTCCAATAACATGGTGCTGCAAAGACTGAATGAGCAGGAACAATATATTAACCACCTCTTAGCAGAGGTCACATTGTAACACCAGACATTAACATGCTTCGGAGATTTACTTGTTCGCCTTGAAACTAGGGTTATTCAAATAAACCACAGTAAACGTGATTCTCTTCAGTAGTCACTCTGTAGTCACCTAACTCTGGCCAATCAGGGCCAGAGTTACTTCAAATCCTTTATTGGTTTGATAAGAGTTGTACTTTGTAGGTACACATATGAATTTCATAGTGCTTTCTTGATTACAGAGTATATCCGCACGTTCTCCCTTTAGGAATCGAGTAGCGGATGTGTTGATAGCTCAGATGTAGGCTGAACTGTAACATGTGTAGCAGTAGTATCAATATACTCACCAGGAGTCCGTGGAGGTCAGTAAATGTCCCAATGCTCTGATGAAGTTCTCTCAGGACTTTGGGTTATCTGCTCCTGCAGTTGCTGTTCAAAACCTCCAGTGCAGCCTTCCCATGACTGGGCTCCGGACACCAGAGATGGGACAGTGGGCTCTCTGAGTGACGTAGGCCAAGACAGGCCATCAATTGTGATGAGCGTAATTATTCGATTCCTTTTGGGGAGGAAATGAAGAGTGCTTTATGATTTGGACGCATGCAGCGCAATACATTTTACCGAGGTTAGATTCAAACTTTTAAAATCCACATAGGCTGTATATTATAAGTAAATCATATATAATTTAAGCAATCCACTGAGCCAGAATGCACGAAAAAATATTTAGCTGGAAGCTTAGCTATTCTAGTAGAAGTTTACACGTTTCTCTTAGAAGTTGTTGTCAAACCACTATATCACAAAGGCGTGGGGAACTTAAAGGGGGGCTAAACAGGCCACACTTCAATCTCTTTTCCCAGGGAGTTCCAGAACAACCCCTGATCACCATGGCGACATTTAGTAAAGGCTGTTAGATCCATTTTACTTAGACAAACATTAAACATTCTAGGCTCCTTCATTTCCATGTTTGCCTTTTTTTTTGTTTAATCAAACATGCAAATTGAATTGAGATACATTTTCTGCACTTTCCCAGATAAAGGTATGTCTACAGACTTCAATTCCCAGCTATCATTTCCCGAGCCTACTCCTCACACAAGGTCTCCAGTGGGGTAGGACTGCTTTCAGCTACTTCACTCCTTATCTATGGAACAAAATCCAGACCAAACATAAGTTAAACACTGTGGTGTCCCTGGAGGATCAATAAGATGTTGTTGGTCTTTGTTTTGTATGCTTTCAAATGTAATTTTTTGTTTGCGTGCATAACTGTACATTAAAACAATTTAACAAATATGAAACAAATATGAAGCCCCTGGAAACCTCTGAAGCACACTACTATAAGACACAGTACAACCAAAAGCTGAAATAAGGTATGTAAAATCATTAGTTTAGGTGTCCCTTAATCCCCCATAGTGGTCATACATCCACAGGAATCATTTTATTTTTTATTTTACAGTGAAAAGAGATGGTCAAGCATTCCCAACTTTACTCTGGTTCAAATACTGTAGCTCTTTATTCTATGTGATTATATACAGTATATATATAAAATAAAAACTCAACACCCAACAGTTCAAACTCTCCCACTTACCACCCCCTTCCCCAGACAACTTGTTGTGGGGGCATTAGAACAATTCAGTGCAGTGTTATAAACCCATCCACATACATACAAAACAACGTGTGGCATGTACAGTGGCTATAGAAAGTCACCACCCCATTTGAAAACGTTCACCTTCTGTTGCCTTAAAGCCTAAAATAGAAGCACAAAGCAGGAAGTCTGGTTTTATTTACACACAGTAACCCATATTAATTTTTTAGAATAAGAAAAATAATCACATTAAAATACCATATTTGAATAAAGGAACACCCCACCATAGAACTGCAATGAGATATAACCAAGTACATTCCAGATCACAATTCAAGCTAATGGATTCCTATTTTTGATCAATTGTAGTGATATAAACTCGTAAAGAGTAAAAGCAGTTGTTTACAGCACCCCACAGCTTCGTAGTGAAATTCAAAGCAAAGAATCCAGTGTAAGTGGATAGGTCCTTTCAAAAGATCTACGAGACGTGGAAGTTCTGGAAAGGCACAAGTCAGGGGATGGATATTAAAACATTTGAATGGCTACGCCTTGGAGAACAGTGAAGCCCATTATTAAACAGTGGAAAACATGGCACCACCCAAACACTGCATTGATCAGGCCTTCTTCTTCAGACTGTAAGCGGGACTGATCAGTGGTTACCAAAGGGCCAGTGGCAACTTTGAAAGAGCTCCAGGTCTTTATTGACTGGTGAAGTTGAACATGTGACCTCAACATTACAAGTTCAGGGGGGGTCGGAATAACCAAGATTTGTGGTTTGCCAAAAAGTGTAGATTCCAAAGCAAATTGGCAAAAAGTGCTGTGAACACCCAATACATCGGTCTACCCAAAAACTACCATGCCTATATTTAATAGCAGCAGCAGCATCCTGTTCTGGGGTTGTTTCTTTTCTAAAAGGACTTATGCCTAACAACTGGTTGGAACATTTCATCATTATAAAGACCCAAAACCCACCGTCAAAGCAACCATATAGTGGCAAAAGGACAAGAAGGTGAATGTCCTTGAGAGGCCTAGACCGAGCCCAGTCCCAAATCCCATTGACATATCTGCAGAATGACCTGAAGAGTGCCGTCCTTAAACAGTCACCGTCTGACTTCACTGAGCTTGAACAATTCTGCAAAAATAGGGATAAACTGCACAGCCTAGGAGAGCAAAGTCAGTGGAGCCACAAGATGGTTCCACTAAGTATCAACCCAGGGAGTTACTTACCCAAATAGGGTATTGGACAGTTTTCATTTTAACTACACTTTTTTGGGGCTTTAGATTTGTTCTTCCTGCTTGTCTATTGTGGGTTACTGCATGTGAATAACTCGCACGCATAAGCATTTTCATTTCAGGCAGTAAAGCAACCAAGTGAACATTTTGAAGAGGGTGGTGACTGTCCATGCCCAATGTATAACATCTGTCCTCTTGTTACATGCTATATCTGCGAGTGTTTGTCAGGATCGATCACCTAAGACAACAGGAAGACAAACTGAGCAATTGTGCATTAATAGTAGACTGACGGGCTGATCTGGAAAATGCATTATTTAATCTATGATAAATTCAAGGCAGCACAGTTCTTTAATGACATGAAGAAAACAACTGGAATTGAATTGAGGCTTTTTCATACGATATCTAGACCAAACAAACATAGCCTGATCAATGTACCTATCCCAGAAATAGTGACTGTGAGCATCTGGAAGGGCAACTGAACAGACTGCAAAGGACAAAGGGATTCATACAGGGATGTTCTACACAGGCGGTCACAAGCGATAATGTCCAAAATTGATGACCCAACCCAAAAACAAATGGAACAAAAAAAAAAAAAAAAAATACATATACTACGTTCATCACTTCATCCATGTCCTTCAGTTCATCAAGCGACACACACACCAGCTTGTGTGATATAGCACACTAAATCTATCTCCTGTACGTTGGTCTTCCAGAATAACAGGGAGGTGACTGAGTATGTACACCAACAGTCCAACAGGAATAAGTAGTACAGTGAAAAGGTCCATGTCCCTGTACAAGCGCCATCACTGGTTGGTGGGTAAAAGGAAGTAAGGAGAAAGCTGATGACAACTGTCGATAATCACTTGCAGTCCAGAAGACACAGTTCATCACGTGACCTCTCAAACATACAAATCCATAGCAGCAGGTAGAGCTCAAGGAGGATTTCCTCTTTGGAAAACCCCAAAAGTACAGTTCCCATCATTCCCATTGACATGTAAAGCAATTTATGGAGATCTGCCAGTTCCGGGAAATGGTCGACTTCGGGTATTTTTCTTCTTTTTTTTCCTTTTTCTTTTATCTTCCCACTCTACCAACCAACATCTTCTGTCACCAGTCTCTGTCAGCAGATTCTTTTTTCTTTGCACTTCATTTCCAGCCCCCCCCCCCCCTCACAATTCCCCTATTCAGATGGTGGGGTTCAGAGATCATCGCTCTGGTTCAGATTCCAGGGCCAGGACCCGCTTGCGCTCACGGCACTGTTTCTTGTGGGCGGGCCAGTCCCTCTGCTGGCACTGGGAACCACAGTAGCGAGCCACCTGACAGCGGCCACAGATGTTGAACTCTCTGAGCTGATGACAGAGACGAAACCCAATTAGATTGGTGGAAACGCACATACATGGGTTTTGTGACACTGTTCTGAGGGCATCATATTCATCACCCTCAAAATAGCAACAATATCAGTCTGTAAGCATATGATATAAACATTATTCCTTAAAACCATGCACGGTAGTCCAGGCTAATATAGACTAAAATACTAATCAACTACAGACGTTGACTGGTATTTAGCCTTAATGAAGACTGATTCAGACCTGTGACACCAGGTGAGTGCAATTAACTAATAGGTAGACATCAAAAAGTTGAACACCAGAAAGTACAAGTAATAAAGGAAAGCAGAATATGGATAAGAGTACATACTCTCCTCTCGATGAGCGAACAGGGTGGGTAATGACACTCGTAGTAAGTACAGGAGCACTCCTCCTCCTCCACCAGTTCTCCATTAGCGTTGTAATAGCGGGTCCGACTCAGCTCTAGGTATTGCTCCTCTACAGGGTCAGCTGGAACTTGCTGAATAGCCAACCAATACAGAGACTGTTCTCTGAAAAAAGGACAAAAAAACATTAAACAGGTCATTAAGGAATAATTTGATTGAATATTAAAATATTTCCCTAAGTAAACAAATTCTCAAAGAGAAGTGTACATACCTTTGTTTGCTGGAGATTTCCTCTGGCTTGGGGCTCCAACCCACAGGGACTAGTCGCAAATTGTCCAGACGGTTATCCACAGTCACAGAGTTAATGTGGACTACTTGGAAGCTGGGAGCGATGCCGCCTCTGTGCTTCTCCCTAGAAAAGCATTCAGATCACCGTCAGGTTGCCAGCTTTATATATAAATGACACACCGTTTGAATGACATACAGCGCCATCAAAAATGAATCACCCCCTTGGAAAACAATACATGGTTATGGTTATGAAAACATTTATATTTGCACACACTTCTAAAGACTTGTTTCCATTTTGTCATTATGGCACAGTGCGTGGATTTACTACAACATTCAATGAATTCAGTCTGTATAGCAATAATACATGAATAAAATAAAGACGTCTGAATATTGCCATCCATGACTTCCTGTTTGACTGGGGTACAAACATCAGGCGACATGACAAACTCCCTTAATTATTAATCAACAGAGGTCAGACAAACGACATAAGGCAAAAGGTTGGCGACCTTCCTAAATTAAGCCTGACTATATAAATTGTTACAAGCCTTAAAATATCCTTCTGAACTTCTACCGGAAATAATAACAAAGTTTAAATCAACTAGATAAGTGAATGAAAGGCTGATAAACAAAAATGTTCTTCTTTCGCTTTAAAAAAAACCAAGGCAATGAGGTTTTAATAGCATGTATGTTTCCTCATACAACTACCCTAATCGTGCAAGTTCACATTCTGGATATTCTGGCATTGGCTTAATTCGTTCGATCTACCCAGCAATCACCTCCAACATGTGCCAAGACATAATTTGCCACATGGTAACATTATCAATTGCAGTCTAAAGGCACAGCTGAGAGAAGAGCACAGATAAGCCAATTCTACACTGCACTGAATTGCGAAAGAAAAAGGCAGTAGTATTTTGATTTGCCAAAAACACTAAATGACAAATACTTAACTCGGTATAGTCGCTCAAGAAAAAATAAGTCTCCCCCCACCAAAAACAACAACGGTTGTAGTGCCAGGCTTATCTAGGCTGTGCCCAATAGCCTGGAGAACAGGTCGCAAGGCCACCAACTCACCAGAGTAGCTCATGCAAAGGCCTGCCAGCCCAGCGGCCTTTTCCAATGTCGAAGGCATAAGCGAAGATCTTTGCCCCATTTCCGTCGGCATCTACCTCCATGCGTGCCTGAAAAATACAGAATGTCAACTTCAATTATTCCAGACAATTTCTTCAGTGTAAAAAAAAATAAAAAATAGAAAAAAAAGTCCATGATATTTTTTCAATAATCTCTCTGACTTGAAAGACACACACATTCTCCTCATAAACCCCTCACTCTTACCTCAAAGGCATAATTCTCCACCAAAGGTATATCCTGTTCGTCAATAAGTGTGTATTTGGTCTGGAAAAGAATGGACAGCAAATGTTCACGATTACTGTAAGCATTAATGAGCAAGGCGAGACTGAAACACTGAAACGTGCGATGTCATAAAATGGTGACACTAGTAAAGACAGAAGCCGTTTGGGAACATTTACACAGCAAAGTTAACGGACATTAACGTGTGTTGTGTAAACCATAAGCTGAACATGAAAAACAAAAAAAACAATTACAAGTAAGTTTAAGCTTCTTTCAACATATCCTGAAAAAAGGTAAGTCAGCCACCAATAGTTGGCTGGTTCCCAGTACTTGGCAGTCATCGATCACGCATTTTTCAAACCAACAATAAATATACATAGCTCAAAAACATAATCATCACAGTTTAATACCAAGTCAACTCCAGAGATATCGGTCCAATTGTAAATCATTGTCACCGGTTTTGGTGCAAATGAAACTAACACTAGGTACACTAGAGGGAACAGCCAAACAACCCCAAAAAAGGGAATGATATTGCAGGTGGTGGCCAAAGACAATTGCTCGCTCCTAATGCTTCCGGATTTATTCTTCTTTAGTTTTGCTGTTTTTTCAATCCAACCCCCAATCGGTTGAAAATGTTGGATTTGATTTACCATTTATTTTGTTCTCAACTAATTACAATGTCTAGTAAAGTTTAATTTGTAATGAAAAATTTTAAAATATTTTGTATGTTGAGAACCCATGTGTGATTTAAAAGTACCCTTCTTTTTTTTAAGCAGCATAGTTGGATTTGTCTCATTATACCAAGGAACCCTTTTTCCTCATAGACCTTCAGGCAAGGCAGCATGTCCCTTTACTCAGGAGGCTTCAGTCTAACCACTACCATGTAGACCCCAATGATAGTTTGTCCAAGAAACAGGGGATGACCAAGGCTGACATCCCCCATTATTAAATGTCTGGACAACTAGCTCTAGGAGGTTGGTGGTTCAAAGCTTAATTTAGTGTCCTAGCAAAGGGTTGGAATGCTCATGCACATAAAAACAGGGTTTTGGGTAGTGTGTAGATTGATGCCAAAAAAAGCTAGCTACAATATAACAATATATATACACAATCTTGTATAAGGATTATCATACAGGTATTTTTGACAGCTTGATCTGAGAACACAATAAGAGATGACAAGCCAAGACACTTGAAATTAATTTGTTATTGAAGGTGACAACAGTAGTTGCCCACAACACAATATAAGCAACATGTGAAAGGAAACATGATCAGCCCACAGGAGCTCAAACCAAAGAAAAAAAACTCATGGATGCCAATTTCTGTGTGCTGACTATTCTGAGATCGAGAACTGTCATTTTTAGCACATCTGGCAAAAGCCTTCTGTTTCGTATTACACTTCTCACACACCTAAAAAAAAGCACAAAAACGTGAGGCAGTCTCTTCCTACTTTTGCCTTACCAACCCAGGACAGAGCAAACCTGCACTGCTTTCTGGACAGACAGTAGCCTGGCACTGTCATAATGCCATGACAAATACATTAACTAATCAAACAAATACAAATTGTAAAAAAGAAATAGATAAAAAAGAAATATCACTACGCAATAATAATAATAAAATAATTACAAAAACTGGATCTATTCAAGGGGTTTTCATTTATACAGGACATTTAATTTGTTGAATGTTTATCAGCTGCTCTCTACTAGGGCGACAAAAATAATCTCTAAGTGTTCAAGTCATAGTTAAAAGATTTTAGACCAACATACTTTTCATGACAAAACACTTCAAGTTAAGACAGCTGGGCATAAAAACATTACATATTAGACGAAGTTTGACAGTTTCCGAGACACAGGGGATACTGAACCAATATTGTCTGTCAAGAAACATTTGGCCTTCTTGAACAGTCATGCAGATGTACAGTACTCACAATTTAATCCTGGGTAAAGCGAGGCTGTATGTGGTCTACAAACCGCCATGCAGTAATCTATCTTGTCAGATAATTAGTCAATAATTATTTGTTTTAAATGGTCAGTCACAATGTACCCACAATGCAACAGTTTTAATGGTCTCGAACTTGACATGGCTAGTAACGTTACTTAGCTAGCTTGTTACGATAGCTAACCGGCCTGTGTCGCCAGTTAGCTTACATTGTTCGGGTAAAGCGTGCATTTTGAGACCAGCCCACGACATTTTAACATTTATTACAGAAATAACTGATTTCATTATTATTTATGTAACGTTAGCTACAAATGTCGGTTAAAATTTGCTAGTTTACTAGCAAACGTAGGCTGAAGCTGTGCGGCTTCGTGAGAAGACTAATTAAGTGAAACGTGTACATTAGGCCATCTCGTTTTATAAAAAAGATGCAGTACGTGGCTTATGCCCGTATGTTTCCTAAACGCTAGGTATTCCATATTATAAACATCAATACCATCGCAAATCAACGAGCCATTTTGTAAGAGCTTTTGTGATCCCCTCCCCTTCTTGTCGCACATGGCAGCCCTCGGATCCAGCTCACCTTCCCGGCCACACGGCCAAGTCGAACAATCCCGAGCTTGAAATCCGACATTTGAAGAGCGGTCAATCTAGGGCCGAAATGTGAGAACAGGACAGGCGATCTATAAGTTTAAAACTCGTCAGGGCGACCCCCCAGACCCGACTTGCTGCCAGTTTGGTTAATCAGGGTCAATCGTTGCCGAAATCTGGTCCTCCCCACCCGCTAACAAGCCTCCGTGACACACCGCTGGCGTAGAAAAGCCAAGCAAGATTTGGGGCAGGAACAAAGCTGCAAAAAAAAACGTAAACCAATGAGAAAACGGCTTTTAAAACCTTTGGTCCAATCCAAAAAAACGTTACATATTTAGGGTTCGTTCTATTCGATTCTCCAATCAAAAACAGGGATTTATTTGGAGCGCTACCCATTTTGATGATGTCGCGGTGACGTTTTCCTCGCTTCTTCCTGTGTAATTTGTCAAATCATGTCATTTTAGCGCGAAAACAGCTTTATCGCCGGCTTCCTAGGAGGATTTAAGCACAGTTCTGATCACTCGCGACTAAACGCCGACCTCCGACTCAAGATCACTAGCAACTCGCAATGTAGATTTTGAAAAAACACCTTTCCATTTCACATATCCATATGTACCGTGTGAAATATGACAAAAATAACCATCTCCCGATTTGTTATTACTTTTTTTCTTTGAATCTCTTTTAAAACAATGTTTGAACATTACGATTATTGAAGTTATCTAGGATTCCCACCAGTGTTGTCCAAATATTTGTGTGGAACTTGAGTTTCAGTTTAATAACCAGAAACTAAGGAGCACAAAGCCGTTAAATAGACATGTAAAGGTGGAGATCATATCGATGTTGGTACGTTTTTACTACTTCCATGGCCCTAAAAAAGACAACTTATGGACATAAAAATGACATCTTTGTCAGACAAATGGTTTGGAGCTGTACTTTATGTCATGGTCCTGTTGTAGGTGGAAATTGGCTCCAATCAAGCTCAGTCCACAGTGCATGGCATGGCGTTGCTAAGTAGTGTTATAGCCTTCCTTCTTCAAGATCCGTTTTACCCTGTGCTAATCTCCTACATCACCTTTACCAAAGCATATTTTTCATTTGGTTCTCGTCTCACAATTTTACTTCTTTGTGATCTAAACATCTCAAACTTCGATTTGTCTGTCAATAACGCCCTTCTTCTTCCTCTGCCCTGTGCATGTGTTCTTTGCCCTTCTTAATCGTTACTTTTTATTGGTCAGACTAATATATGTTTTTTCTTTTCAACTCTGACAGCACTGTTGGTGTTGATGTTGAAAATGGGGTTTTGTGGGTACTATTTAATGAAGCTGCCAGTTGAGGACCTGTGAGGCATCTGTTCTTCAAACTAGGCACTCTAATAATGTATTTGTCCTCTTGCTCAGTTGGGCACTGGGGCCCCCAATCTTCTTTCTATTCTGGTTTGAGACAGTTTGCACTGCTTTGTGAAGGCAGTAGTACACAGCGTTGTATGCCATCTTCAGTTTCTTGGCCATTTCTTGTTTAGAATAGCCTTCATTTCTCAAAATACAAATACACTGACAAGTTTCTGAAGAGAGGTCTTTGTTTCTGATCATCTGGAGCCTGTTTTAGACAGGGACTGAGTTGAGATTAGGAGCACTCTCTAAAAATGAGTCCTAATCTCAGTTTTTTTACCTGTATAAAAGACACCTGTCCACAGAAGCAATCAATCAGATTTCAAACTCTCCACCATGGCCAAGACCAAAGAGCTGTCCAAGGATGTCAGGGACCAGATTGTAGACCTACACAAGGCTGGAATGGGCTACAAGACCAACGCCAAGCAACTTGGTGAGAAGTTTACAACATTTGGTGCGATTATTCGCAAAGGGAAGAAACACAAAATAACTGTCTCCCTCGGTCTGGGGCTCCATGCAAGGTCTCACCTCGTGGAGTTTCAATGATCATGAGAACGGTGAGGAATCAGCCCAGAACTACATTGGAGGAACTTGTAAATGATCTCAAGGCAGCTGGGATCATAGACACCAAGAAAACAATTGGTAACACACTACGCTGTGAAGGACTGAAATCCTGCAGCGCCCGCAAGGTCCCCCTGCTGAAGAAAGCACATGTACAGGCCCGTCTGAAGTTTGCCAATGATTCCGAGAAGAACTGAGTGAAAGTGTTGTGGTCAGATGAGACCAAAATCGAGCTCTTTGGCCTCAATTTAACTCTTAACTTTGAGGAGAAGGAATGCTGCCTATGACCCCAAGAACACCATCCCCACCGACAAACATGGAGGTGGAATCATTTGTTTTTCTGCTAAGGGGACAGGACAACTTAAACGCATCAAAGGGACTATGGATGGGGCCATGTACCATCAAATCTTTGGTGAGAACCTTAATCCCATAAAAAAATCTGTGGAGGTCTCTGAAGGTGTGAGTTGCCAAACGTCAGCCTCGAAACTTCAATGACTTGGAGAGGATCTACAAATGGGAGTGGGACAAAATCCCTCCTGCAAACCTGGTGGCCAACTACAAGAAACGTCTGACCTCTGTGATTGCCAACAAGGGTTTTGCCACCAAGTACTAAGTCATGTTTTGCAAACTTATTTTACTTAGTTAAATGCAAATCAATGTATAATTTATTTGAAATGGGTTTTTCTGGATTATTTTGTTGTTATTCTGTCTCTCACTGTTTAAATAGACCTACGAAAAAAATTATAGACTGATCTTTTCCCTGTCAGTGGGCAAACATACAAAATTATTTGGGAATCAAAGATGTCCTCGTGTCATATGGGAAAATAGTGAAAGTGAGCTGTTGAAAAATAGAAAGAGTAAGTAGAAAAGTTAATAAATGATGTATTTATTCACTAGACTTATAGCATGCAATGGAAAATAATAAACACCGTTTTATATTTAACTATACTTAAATAATTTACTAATAAAACAAAAAATGTACTGACGTTTGTCATTTCTGGGATCCATATACTACTCCACAGCTAAAATAAAAAAGTGAACTTTGTCACCAAAACTTCTCTGTTGCTGTAGCTAGTAGTAAAACTAGATTTTCAGCTCTGACCTAGTCTATGCCGGTCTTTAAGGAGGTTGGTCTAGTGGTGGTGTTACTTCCGTGTCCCTACCTTGATACACCTGTGTTATAACTGCGGTAGATACTGAACCACCTGTTGCCTTTTATTACTATTTCTACTTCTACATTAGGCTATTTAGGACTTGACGTGCCATGAGTACGGAGCCAGAATCATGTGATTTTACACCCGTGTCTTTATGGGACCACTCAAGCACCGGAGTGGAATTTAAAGACAATTCGAAAGACTTACAACAGCCCATTTTCTCAGCGTTGAATACTCCTCGGAATGAAACTAATTCAGCTAAGGACGTTTCCGGGATTTCTGGAAAGGCTGCTAATATATTAGTTGTAACTACCTCTGACTCGGAATCGGGTATATTCTCAGGTGAATCGGAACTCTGCGTGGAGCATGATTCAGACCTGGACTGGTTCTGTAGCTCCGAACAAAAACTAATATGTTCGCATTGCGCCATTGAAGGGTCCTGTCAGGGCCACACGGTGACACCCCTGGCCAGCAGAGTGACTGCAATCCGGGTAAGTGTCCCGAGTTTTCCTGAAATTAAATAATCCAAATATAACATGAACAATGTAACGCCATACATGTTTGGGAACTGTGAATACATCTGTCTTAAGAACATGCTTTATTGGTTGTTTGTCTCAGTGAATGAGGCCAGGAGACTTTACCTAGCGTTTGGAGTGAGTGTTAGTGATAAACAGTTAGGTTATTGAGAGTAAGGTACGGTAAAAATGTAAGGGATAGAGAAAAATATATTTGAAGTTTACATCAATTCTATACAAATAGATGGTGGGCACATATGATCATTTGATGAGCAGTGAATATATTATACAGCCTATGAATTTACGATTAAAGTATCAGTATATACAGAACCTTCTGAAAGTATTCAGACCGCTCACAGTCTCTACATTTTGTTATTGTTGTTATTGACTTAATTTAGAAGTGATTACGTTTAGTTGTTGCCATTAATCTACGCATAATACTCTACAATGACAGAACGACTTAAAAAAAAAAATGTGTGCCAATTTATTGAAATTAATGTTCAAACATGGGAGGAAGCCCTTGATTCCTAACTAGCTGTTGATTGTGTTTTTGGGGAAGATAATCCTCAGCACTTCCCTCTTAATTTTCTGCTGTTCTCCAAGTATATTTCCTTACAGAAAGCATGCATGCCCGTGCATTTATACAGAAAGCATGCATGCCCGTGCATTTATACAGAACGCATGCATGCCCGTGCATTTATACAGAAAGCATGCATGCACGTGCATTTATACAGAAAGCATGCATGCCCGTACATTTATACAGAAAGCATGCATGCCCGTGCATTTGTTCATGTTGAAAAAGCTAAGGAATACCCCTTATTTTTTCATTTGTCTAATAGTGGATTTTTATTTTCTTATTAGTGGGTTTTCCCCGCCCGTTATAATATCTCTTGTCAATGTATTGCTTTACATTGATGCAGCAGTCACATACTTTATGGGTGAATCAGTGATTTGTGAGATTCACAGGTCACTGCCACTCCTGGTTTAATCTGCCAGTTTGAGAGGATCTAAATTGAAGAAATGGTGTGTGTAAAGTTGGTAGAGGCATACCAAAGAGGGCCCAAGGATGTGATTGGCACAAATCTTCCAATTTACATTTTTATTTATTTCATTATTATCATTTAAGAGAACATATGTAAGACCTTGACTGAACTACTAGCATAAATGACCAGAACACATCGGCAGTCAATGATTTAAGTTTTCAATTATTTTTATGCTTTTTTATAGATAAAAAGATTCATTGCCTGAGATAGACACTTGCAGTACTAAACCCCTACCCTAAACAACCCAGAACTAGGGTTAGTGCACACAGTGCCCCTGTAAATCAGTTAAACATTCAATAATACAACAAAATGTGGAGAAAGCGAGGGTGTCTCAGGGCCAGTTGCAGAAGGCAACATCATGGAGGAATGAACGGTTTAGGTGGCAGGATTTCTTGGGCATTTCTGACCCGTGCTGCTTGCCTGGGGCAGGTGGTGACTGGGGTGGGAAGGGTCAGCTAAGATGTTTACTGGCCTCTTCCCTGGAGTCATTTATGATCTAATGGGGAACAGGTGGCAGTCGATGAGCCTTTCAGCAGTCTGTACAATGGGTTGCAGTTTTCAAAAATATGCCCCCCCCCATGTTATGGCTGAACAGCCTCAGTTATCAGTGCCGGCTTGCAATACCAATATTTAGGAGCCTTGGCCTTGTTGTTGGCTGAACACATGGCCTTCAGTTTGCATGCCGGCATACGTCAAGCAGAGTGAAGCAGCTAGCGAGGCACTGCATTGTGCCAGCAGGGACGTGACCCCTCACTATGTGGACAAAACAACCCTTGTGTATTTAGTATGATTTGTGGATTTAAGTATGCGGAAGAAGTATTCAAAAATGTATGTGTGTGTGTGTGTTGTCCTGAACAGAATCAGCTGGTTGACGTGTGTGAGAAAATGCAACTACAGGCCCAGCGCATTGAGCGCTTCATCAACCAGACCCTGGCTGCCAAAGAGCGGGGCCTGCTGGTAGGTAGAATCTCTGGGACACCAGCCTAGCCACTTGTTTGCCTTCACTGTGGAGACTTGGAATGGTAGGACTCATACTGTATGTCTTGGTTGTGAACCCACCCCCTCCCGCTGTGTCCTCGTGTAGGCTGAGGCAAGCCGGGCCCGGGAGCAAGTGGTGGCCCAAGTCAGCGTGGTGAGAGAGGCTCTGGAGGAGGAGGAGCAGAAGCTGCTGGAAGCGGTTCAGAAGGAGGAGGAGAGAGTGGACCAGTGTCTCCTCACTCAGAGAGCCCACTGGGGCAAGGCTTTGGCTTTGCTCACCCAGACACGCACACGCCTGGTGCACACCCTTACCAACACACCGGACGTGCAGCTGGCTGTGAGTAGGGGAGACAGGATACACAGACAGACAGCTGTGAGTAGGGGAGACAGGATACACAGACAGACAGCTGTCAGTAGGGGAGACAGGATACACAGACAGACAGCTGTGAGTAGGGGAGACAGGATACACAGACAGACAGCTGTGAGCAGGGGAGACAGGATACACAGACAGACAGCTGTGAGTAGGGGAGACAGGATACACAGACAGACAGCTGTGAGTAGGGGAGACAGGATACACAGACAGACAGCTGTGAGTAGGGGAGACAGGATACACAGACAGCTGTGAGTAGGGGAGACAGGATACACAGACAGCTGTGAGTAGGGGAGACAGGATAAACAGACAGACAGACAGCTAGCTATGAGTAGAAGAGACAGGAGAGACAGCAAGAAGAGACTGACTGACAGCTGGCTGTGGCTGGGAGAGGTAAGAGTGGTTTATAAAAGCACTGTGACAACTGCTGTAAAAATGGCTTTATAAATACATTTGATTGATTGATTGAGAGACATACAGACAGACAGCTGGCTGTGAGTTGGACAGATAGGTGAGAGAGACAGGCAGCTGGCTTTTAAGTAGGGGAAACGGGAGGGGCAGACAGACAGCCGGCAGTGAGTAGGGGAGCCGAGAGAGACAGACAGCTGGTTGGTGATTACAACTATGATTATGATGGTAATGATGATAATAGAAGATTGCAGTAAATTATGACATTCTCATGTTTCAGACCTCTGGACAAGAAATAGCCGAAAGGTAAATTTTTGCTAAACCACTCGGTGAAGTAGTCATGTGTTATTCATTAGCCAGATTCACGTGAACTGTCTCTTGTGTTTGTGTGTCACCCTGAATGTGTGTTTGCGTGTGTTTCTGTGTGTGTGTATCAGGATCGAGGAGGCAGATGGTGTGGGCGAGCCTCGTGACACTGACCAGCTCAAACTGAACGCCGGCTGCAGCGACAGCAAACTGATGAAGGGCCTTTGGGCCAGCGCCATACTGCTGGGTCCGAATGGTAACTATCATCATGTTAAGTGTACCATTGTTCAAGTAGTTGTGGCTCAGCATTAGGCTTCATGAATAACAGCTCTGGTGTCTGAACTGGTAATACATGCTTAATTAATGGTGATTAACAATACACTATTTTCTTCCCCGTCTGCATAAGCTTGCGGTTCTGCAAATCTAACGTTTGACGATCGCACTGTCAGCCCCCTGCTGTCCTTGTCAGAAGACCTTTGCACTCTGACCTTCCTGCCCAAGCGGTCACGCCAGTCCCCGCCCTACTACCCGGCCCGTTTCGACTTCTGGCCCAATGCCCTGGGCAAACTGGCCATATCCTCTGGCACCCACAACTGGCTGATGGACGTGGGTGAGAGCGGTGCTTTTAAGTTGGGGGTTTGCTACGCCAGCATCGGGCGCAAGGGCTCGGGCAACGACTCCCGCCTGGGCTACAACGCCCAGTCCTGGGTGCTCTCCAAATATGATGGGGATTTCTCCTTCTGCCATGCGGGGAAGAATACACCCTTGCGTGTGGTCCACAAGCCCAGGAGTCTGGGGCTGCTCGTGGACTGGCCCAGTCAGACACTGGTATTTTATGACCCAGACTCCAGCGCTGTGTTGCACACGGTCAGACAGGCCTTCAGTGCCCCATTGCAGCCCGCATTTGCAGTGGCTGATCGCAGTGTTACCATACTGCACTAACCTCTGAACTAACTGTCTGTAGCTCTGAAGATGGGCAATACTTTCATAAAGCAAAATGAATGTCTAATGTGTTGATATTGACATCGTAAGGGCTCTTTAATGCTTAAATTAAGTAAAAATGCATTATAGTGTCTATAACAATTTGAATGTAATCAATGTGGCTAATTCGACTCTCTTATGTTTGTCTGCGTAGAAAAGGTATGCATTCAGCTCTTTAATGAGACATATTCTAATTTATTTTTTATATTTAAATCTGTAATAATGATTCAGTAAAGAAATAAAAGTCTTTATTTCCAATTTATCAGTAGTCCTAATGAGTGTTGAAGTATCTCCCCGACCCAGGTTTTTTCAGATTTTTCATTTCATTTATACAGGGGGAAAGAAACATTATTTAAAAGAGACAACAATCTAATTTACACTGGTTTTACGAGAATTCTATTTATATGTATTGTAGTGTTATGATAAGCAGTTCTAATCAGTTATGTGAAATTCCTTCCTTGTAAAAGAAGTGTCACAGTGTGCTTCCTGTCAAATGTAGGAAATATTTGTGATGTGTACAATGTATGTCTATCGTCTGAGTTTCACTTTTTCATCTGCTTCTCACTGGGGAAAAAATACAATCAAATGCAAGATGAAATACATGAAGCACAATGTCACAGTCTCATGTGGCTCAAAATTGTGTAGCAACACCAGTCGTGTGGGTTGGATTTGCATTGGAGACCTATACTGGAGGTTGTATATTGCTGTACTGCTATACTGGAGGTTGTATATTGCTGTACTGCTATACTGGAGGTTGCTCTATATCAGGAGTGATCTAACTTGGCCTGCATGGGACCTGTGATTTGGCCCAACACGCAATATAATATAATACAGTTTAGTAATAATGCAACGTTACTTTTGGCCCACGGCCCTCTGTCAAGTTTGATTTGGGCCCTTTGTAGGAAAAGGATTGGGCAACCCCTGACTAGACTAAACTGGAAATACTAAAATGAACGGTGGAGGGCAATGGCCCCAGTCCCCCTAACAACTAATATGTCAAAAATAATGCTTGCATTTGTTCAAAGTGGGTTAATCCATTTTGTAGAATTCCTGCAGTGGGTGTCAAATAAATAAATAGTCAAAGCCATCAGATCACAGCCGTACGTCTGAGGTGCTGAGGAGACCAGCAGAGGGCAGCACAACCCAGAGTCAAGGGACTCCTTTCATTTTGCTGTGATGATATTTTCATTTTATTACACATATTTAACCTGGTAAGATCACTTTGGACCAATTTTTATTGGATGGTTACTGAGTGAATGTGTGGACGGTGAATAGAGGACATGTTCTAGATAGACTGTTAGTTATAAAATTGTATTTCTCTTTTAATTCATTTTTATTTCTCTTTTATTTCTCTTTTAATGTCTTGTCTTGTAAAGCACATTAAATTGCTTCTATGTATGAATTGTGCTATATAAATAAACTTGATTGATTGATTGATTGAAGGTGGTATGGTGAGGTCGGCATTGTTTGTGTTAGGAGGGACAGTTAACCAGGGTAACTAGTTTCATACAGTTCCTGAATGACAATTACCTAGACATCATCCAGCATGTTTGGCGGTGGGTCAGTGAAGGTCTGGGGAGGTCATACCCTTGGAGGGTCGCACAGACCCCCACGTGTTAACCAACGATACCCTGACTGCTGTCAGGACCTGGATGAAATTCTCAGACCCATCATCAGACCTCGGTGGTGCAGTGGGCCCAGGGTTCCTCCTGGTGCAGTGGGCCCAGGGTTCCTCCTGGTGCAGTGGGCCCAGGGTTCCTCCTGGTGCAGTGGGCCCAGGGTTCCTCCTGGTGCAGTGGGCCCAGGGTTCCTCCTGGTGCAGTGGGCCCAGGGTTCCTCCTGGTGCAGTGGGCCCAGGGTTCCTCCTGGTGCAGTGGGCCCAG
>JACXGK010006018.1:0-30434 GCA_016801125.1 Novumbra hubbsi
ACAATAAACCACACCGGGTGTGGTGAAAACCTGACCTAAGTAGGCTCCCCAATCAGAGTCAACTGAATGCAGCTGCTCTGACTGGGGAGCCCACAATGGCATGGAGATGGCTAGAGGCCTCTCCATGTGCCATGCCCTGAATGGGAGCCCCAAAGCATAGAGATGGCTAGGGGCCCGCATCCAGGACATGACAATTAATATAGTACCCTAGGAAGACAGACTATTGTAGCATACAAATAGTTGCTGGGGTTTTATTACTGAAAAATTAGAATGAGATGTAGGTAACAGAATAATATTATAAATAATGAAGTACCTTTAAATCTGAGGTTCGCAGTAGATGTTTAATAAAAGTTAAAGGGAGTGAATGATCAGAGAACAAATATATGTGCATTCCTGTGCAGAAGCTTCCACTTCCAGAAAGAGATATTTTCAGAGAAACAAATACAGATCTGCAGCCATGGCTTGTAATGTTACCGTCTGAAAACATGCATTAAGAGTAGTGCAAAACAAGTGCCATAAGTCAGCCCTCCACCACCTACAAGAGGAGCAGCAGCAACAACTTATTTGAAGTCTTGATAGTCATAGTGGCTAAATAGATAACAATTAGTTAGCTTGGCAATCTAGCTAATGTTATGGTTCAGAATTCCCATTTTTATAGCCTATTCTTTCCACAACTGTGTGAATAACCCTTTTTGGGTCTTAAGATAGTGGTGATGGACAGAGTTATTTGGGTGGCTTACTCGCTACTACCTAGAGTTTTCTTCAGAGAATTATGACAAATTCTCTGGGACTGGAAATGCTACACAACGACTGGACCAAAATAAAGGTGTCAGGGAGATTCTGTATGAACTGGTGGGATTATGCAAACAATTACAACCAACCGACAGGTGAGAAATAAAAGAAGAACCTGAATAAGTGACTGGAGGAACATAACAAATGCAGATGCTTCCATACAGGTTTATGCATGAAACAAACAAGCCAGTCACATATTATCATGCTCTGAGAAGAATTCTAAGCAGGCCCCACTGACCTCAATTTTCAATCAAGACAGCAAGCATAAAGATCTGTTTCACATTGCTCTCCACCACCATCATCAAAACCCCAAATTAGAGAAAATCTTTTGGAAGATTGGTGTTCCATCCTTCCAATAAAGTTCCAGGGATTTGTAATATCTATCCCAAGGCCCATTGAAGCTGTTCTGGTGGCTCTTGGTGGCCCAACCCCTTACTGAGACACGTCATGCTGGGGTTTTCCTTTCATTTGTGCCTGTCTGTATTTGGGAAGAACTTGGAAATAACATATTTTACCACAATCCTTATACCATAAAATGATTTTGCATGGTATAGGGAAAATCTTACAAACTGATAATTTATCTCAATGAAATAAACATCTACTTGTATTTAACAACTTTTTCACAACGCCTTGCAACCTCACAAAGATATTTGAGGCTTTTGGTATTTTGAGACATTTCTGGGCAGATGTCTTTAGTGTGAAAGTCCGAAAGCCTAGGCATTGTGCCAGTAGGATGAACTCACTTGGGGGCTCAATGTGTAATGGTTATGTGTTGCCAATTTACAGGGACGTGAACTTCAGTACAAGGCAAGGTACACCCCAATATATTTTGATGTCAGCTTTTGTACAACTCAGTTGAGTTTTAGTTACAGGTTTAGGTATTAAAATGTGTTCTAAAGTATAGAGCAGTTGACTCATGAAATTGCATCCATTCAACTTCAGTGTTATATCCCACAAACTCTTATAAGCACCAATATTTTAACATGACATTTAAAGGGTTACAATTCCTTCACACAGATGTAGTTGTTGTTTAAAATGTCTTGATTGCCTACATAAAATTGGACACATTAGTAGTACATTTACAACAAGCTAAATATGAATTACTGATAAACAACAGTGTCCACTGCTAGTCCTTTCATACAATTGATGAAATTGGGTGTTTAAATACATTTTCAACACATGATTTTTACGCATGTGTATTGGTTTGGACTGATGTCCGCCACTGAAATATCATTGTTGATTCTTCACATTTGCCTCAAATCTATTCCTCTGTTATTGACTTTAGTTCAATGGGAACAACATATGAACCCTGTAACCAGTGTGGCAATTTAAAAGGGTAACATAATGCTTTGGGCAGTCTGCAAACAATTCATAAAAATTGAAGCAGAACTCTTGCAGTGATTTATACAAGGCATGGAATGGATGTTAAGATTATTACAGGGTAAGGAACTCTCTCTATATATATAGAGTACCTCACCCTGTATATACTCTATAGTACACTTATATTTTAAAGTACTTTTCCACTTCCCTCAGTGTATCTCAGTCTCTTCTATTTCTGTTCTCTATAAAGACATGTGGTTATAACCACTTGAAGGTAGCAGACATTATCCTTTCAGATGCTTAGCCAAGACCTCTGCAGCTGTTTTGAGCCCATAAATTCGCCCCAAAATTCTGGTGACATTTTCACATACATTAGTAGCCAAGATGTTTTTGTACACTTCTGAATTCATTCGGCTGCCGCCATCATTCGTTACATCATCAATACAGATGACAGAGCCCATTCCGGATGTAGCGATGCACGCAAATAGTAGATTGTGAAATTTTCGGGAGGTTGTTCACTGACACTTAATTCAGGGGTATTTTTCACAGTCCTGGTCATCCTCCTGTCATTAACTGCTGTTGTTTTCTTTGGTCAACCTGCTTGTTGACGATTGCTGAAGACACGTGGTTTCTTTATTTTTCAGGAAATACTTTTTTATTTGGCAATACCAGACATCGGTGCTGGGCTCTAATTGAGTTTCCCTTTTCTTTAAGCATTCAGATTACTTGCATTTCTTTCATAAAAACGCTCCCTAAATGTCATGTTAGATTTTTCCTACTGACTCCAGACACATCCTCAAAAAATAAAAGGTTTGAACTGAGACTATTCATTCATATCAGGGCACCAGGGAACACCTGATCAAGTACACATCCTACCTATACTCAAATAGAATGTGTTGATAAGTGTTGAAAGGATGCCTGATATTTATCTTTTAGTTGTATTTAAAATAACAATACTCTTCCAATATTTAGGAAGGGAAATGTATCAGGTGGTTGGCTTTGGTTTGAAGTTAAGATTTTGGCAACCAGATACATGAAAACCTATACATTTGTAGGTAATCAATTATAGTAGATTATCAAATAATTCTATAAATATCCTTGATCTCTTGATGTCTGTTTAATAATACTTTGCAGTGGAAATTTTGTCAAAATGCTTTGAGCGACTGATGATCCAACTCCACGGTGACTCTTGTAAGGCATCGATGGAATTGGAATGGCGGTGTACATGCTAACGGTGAAAGCTACTGGCTGCTACCCTACGGGTTTGGCAAATTCAGAGCTCTGTTTCTGGTGGCTTAGAAGTATTGACCCCTTCCTCTCAAGAGGTTATCTGGACTCAGCCACCACCTTTTTGCAAGACATCTTACCAAGGGCTATGGCTCTGCACGGTTTTAAGTGAGACCATTACCAAGTCATTATTCTCCTTTTATCTGAGCTTTTTGCTAACTGTTGAATGACACACTGAGCTTATCCTGGACATTCCTATTGAAAAAAGGAATGTTTAGGAATTACTGTTTGGGAGCTGAGATTAAAGATGTTAATGGACAAAGACTCGGGTGTGATTCGAGTATCTTTGTAGAGGTCATCTACATAATTTTGATTCAATTTGTATAACTTCTGGCTTAATGAGTTAGGGCTGTTATATGATCCAACATAAAATAGTGATGTGGATGCAGTCTGGAAATACTTATTTTCAATCTAACATTAGTCGCCCCTAAGGGACAAACACAAATACTCTAAATACAGAATCATTTTTTACACCATGATTGTCTAATAAATCAGTCAAAATATGCATTAATATTTTTGGGCTTAGTACACACTTTCAATTATATAGAAAGATGAAAAGGTGACTGAGTATAGTATACCATTGATAAATCTAAGGACCCTCTGACATGTGACATGTTTTATGATGGAATTATTATCTCTTCATAAATCCCTCTCATTCTCCACTTTTCTAGATTCAGACTTTCTTAACAAGACTGACATATATTGTAGTTCTGGGAAACAAAAGCCGAGACACTGGTGTTGAAAAGAGCAAAGAAGTTTCTAATTATCTGTGATTTGGATTGCTTTTTCTAACATCCCTTCCCCATCAACGGTACACAGTAATAACCCACAACTGTCACGGTCGAGAGTAAGCAGGACACAAAGCGCAGAGCAGATAAACATTCCTTTCATTCCGGAAACAAACAAAAGAAGTTGCACAACCGAGAACTGAACTGCATGTAGAATTCACAATGATCCACACAAAGTGTTGGATTAACATAATTTAAATAAGCATAGGACAAACAAAACCAAATCGCAGAGATGGCTAGAGGCTACCCTGCTGTCAGGCTCTGACTATTACCCCGACCAATATAGAGATGCCTAGAGGCAACCCTGCTGTCAGGCCCTGACTATCACTCCAACCAACATAGTGATGGCTAGAGGCATCCCTGCTGTCAGGCCCTGACCATAACATTCAGACAAACATTAAGATGGCTAGAGGCATCCCTGCTGTCAGGCCCTGACCATAACATTCAGACAAACATTAAGATGGCTAGAGGCATCCCTGTTGTCAGGCCCTGACCATAACCTTCAGACAAACATTAAGATGGCTAGAGGCATCCTTGTTGTCAGGCCCTGGCCATCACCCAAATAACATAGAGCTGGCTAGAGGCATCCCTGCAGTCAGGCCCTGACTATCACCCCAACCAACATAGAGTTGGCTAGAGGCATCCCTGCAGTCAGGCCCTGACTATTACCCCAACCAACATAGAGCTGGCTAGAGGCATCCCTGTTGTCAGGCCCGGGCAATCACCCAACTAGCATAGAGCTGGCTAGAGGCATCCCTGCTGTCAGGCCCTGACTATCACCCAGAACAACATAGAGATGGCTAGGTGCATCCCTGTAGTCAGGACCTGACCATCACCCGGGAAAACATAAAGATGGCTAGAGGCATCCCTGCTGTCAGGCCCTGACTATCACCCCAACCAACATAGAGCTGGCTAGAGGCATTCCTGCTGTCAGTCCCTGACTATCACCCACAACAACATAGAGCTGGCTAGAGGCATCCCTGTAGTCAAGACCTCACAACAACAGTCTTTTAATAACTGAGGTAAAAGGCACTGGTTGCCTGGCTGTGCCCTATAAGGCATAGATGACATAAGCTACTAGCAGGACATACATAATATCAATGCCCCTGTGCCCGCATGCACACTATCAACCTGCACCTTTCATTATTTTTAAAGGATAGTTATTTCTTTTCTTATTTATCAATATTTTCCATATTATTCCTTACATTTCTAAAATGTTGCCTGTTATATTGCTTCCAAATGTTGAATGAGAAAAACATATATGTGTATTTAAAATTAAATGATTGTTTTGTAATGTTTGTCCAAATAGATCAAACATTTCTTCAATTAATTAATTGTTGCAGCTCCTAACTGACTGGTGTGAAACAATGCCAGGATTTTTGTATTTCTGTCTTTTCAATTACTGATAAAAAAATAAAACAGTTACTAATCTTTCACTCTGTTAACGTTCCGGCCAAGAATTAATAATTGGTTAAGCTCATGGCCTACTGACATACAACCACAATCAAATATCTATCACAAAGCTATAATGCTGCATACTATATTGAGCTGACAAAAACAACAATATAAGGTTTATAGACAAACCGGTGCAGGTTAAACTTTTTCTAAATTATTTTTTGTTTACTGCACTGTCCAAATTCCAGGGTTCCATAATTATTAGGTTGCTTGTCCCCTACCTACCAGCTAAAATATTCAACATAGTAGTCAATTTGCTTTAACAGTTTTTTTTATGTCAGGTTGGGTTATACATTTTTGTAAGCATGTATGTCTTTAAAGGCGTGTGTGTTGAGCACTCCAGAATCTAAAACATACGGAAGCAAAGTGAGCATCAGACAGAGCACTGAGAAAAATGACGGTTGACATAAAGATTGCTAAGACAGACAGAACCTGACAGTACCCCCCAAAGGTGACCACAAGACTAAGACGTGGTGCCAGGGTAAGGGGAGGCTCTGGGGCCAGACAGCGCACCGGGACAGGTGGTGGCCCCTGGCGGGGACAGGTGGTGGCCCCTGGCGGGGACAGGTGGTGGCCCCTGGCGGGGACAGGTGGTGGCCCCTGGCGGGGAAAGGTGGTGGACCCTGGCGGGGACAGGTGGTGGCCCCTGGCGGGGAAAGGTTGTGGCCCCTGGCGGGGACAGGTGGTGGCCCCTGGCGGGGACAGGTTGTGGCCCCTGGCGGGGACAGGTGGTGGACCCTGGCGGGGACAGGTGGTGGACCCTGGCGGGGACAGGTGGTGGCCCCTGGCGGGGACAGGTGGTGGACCCTGGCGGGGACAGGGGGTGGCCCCTGGCGGGGACAGGGGTTGGCCCCTGGTGCCCCCGAGGCAGGACTATGCGCCGGAGCGGAAGGCGGAAGTGGCGTCGGCAGGGGCTTGTCAGACCACCCCATGCAACCAATCCGGAGGTGGCAGCATCTTGGCGTCCCACCCCTCCTGGGGTGGCATTGGAGGTCTTTCCTGACTGCCCAATTAGCCAAATGAGAGGTCAGAATTCCGCAAAGTGCGAGTATGGAATTATCTAATCATGGATAATGATCAGTAAATAATCGTAAATAAATTGCATAATCTAATAATCTGTAGTGATACTCTTTATCTCAGTTCTCATCCTTACTTTTTCACATGACTGTAAGAACGTTTCCATTCTCCATTATATAATGCATGCGACAAAGTGCTTTTGAAGAAAATGATGTCAACATTTTAATATTTTTACATATTTCGTTTTACATAAGTGTCCAGTCTGCACATTTACCCCATTTACGCCGTATCATTTAAAATTCTAAATGCTAGAATATAGAACCCACAAAGTGTATAAAAGGGTCACTGTTAAAATTATTTTGGAGGTTACATGCATAATTAGAGGTGCTTTGAGGCTAAATGCTGTTGCCGGGTTCTGAAACTACAAGCAGAACAACAAAAACAAAATTGCCACACAAGCAGGTGGATTGGGAAGAGAGACAGCCAAGAGTTATCAGACCAGGGTGTTGTGAGGCATGGTCTTAGGTCTCATGTTGTCCTGGACAGAAAAAGAGAATAAAGCAAATGTATTACTAAACCCTGGCATTGTAGGAGCAGGCCCATCTAATTTAAAATACTGGTAATTAATATGCCAGACTTTAAAGGATATACAGTTTCTAGCACATTAGACACAATTTTATACTTTCACTTTTGAAGCATAGTTGTTTTGGTCAAAGTTACATTTTAGAGACTATAATTAAGAGCTAATTACCAAATGACATGACCATATACCCATGCCACAGTGTGTAAGGTTGCATCTCCTTACAAAATAAATTACACATAAAAACACGCACAGCAATGAATATATAATAAATGTTCATTGTTAAACATTAATTGCAAGTCAAATATGACAAATCTGATTTGACTGTTCTTGTCACGAGGTAGCCAGGAGACGGGACACATTTGCAGAGTCTTTGTAGTATCCATATTTACTTAAAGGTTTTAAATGGAAACTTACTTGGATATTGAAAACAACAAAAAAAACAAGAACGGTTTAACTGGCCGGAACAGAGGCATATATCACAAACAATAATCCACAATGAGTGGGCCAAAACATGGACCTGAAGTCGGCTCCCCAAATAGAGACAACAGACAACAGCTGTCTCTAACTGGGGAGCCCAAACATCACCATAAAGATGCCTAGAGGCACCTCTATGTGGCATGCCCTGGCTGTGAGCCCTAGGCACACAGCCAGGACGTGACAGTTCAACATTTCTCAATTTGACACTGTTTGGATAGGGTCTTCTCTTGTCTAAAGGTTTCTGTCAACATTTGTTTTGTCATAGACAATACATAATGTTGTTTGAATATTTGAAATTTATGTTATGCAGAATTTAGGAATTCTGCATTACAGCTAGCGACTAACAAATAAAGTTTTCTTTCTCACTTCAGTAAGAAACTGGTCATGCACCTGAACAGTGGAGGAACCAAGTATTTGATCCCAGGCTGATTTTTGTACATTTGCCTTCAAGAAATGATCAGTCTATAAGTTTTATGGTAGGTTTATTTGGTTTAACAGTGAGAGGAGACATAATAACAGAAAAACACATTTGAAATAAGTTATACGTTGATTTGCATTTCACTCAGTGAAATAAATATTAGATATAATATTAATATTATAATATATATAATATTCTTATCAATTGGCAAGATTTTTGGCTCCCAGGTGTCTTTTATACAGGTAACGAGCTGAGATTAGGAGCGCTCACTTAAAGGGAGCAAAGAGGAGTGGGACAAAATCCCTCCTGAGATGTGTGCAAACCTGGTGGCCAACTACAAGAAACGTCTGACCTCTGTGACTGCCAACAAGGTCAGACGTTCACTCATGTTTTGCAAAGGGGTCAAAAACTTATTTCACTGAGTAAATGCAATTGATAACTTATTTGCGTTTTTCTGGAATGTTTTGTTGTTCTTCTCTCTCACTGTTAAAATAGACCTACCATTAAAATTATAGACCAATCATTTCTTTGTCAGTGAGCAAACGTACAAAATCAGCAGGGGATCAAATGATTTTTCCCTCCATTGTATATGTAGAAGAATAATCCTCACCAATAACAAAATGTGCCCTTTGAATTCTCCCAATGCAAATGAACACGTGCATCATGCATAATGCTGCAATTTCAGTTTCAATTGCATTTGTTAACAGGACCTTTAAGTACATTTAGTTTTTTGTAGTTTTGCTAATATTACATAGTTTACCCTTTAACAAGGTGGAACTGTTTTGCTCTCTGAACATTAGACCTGTGTATTTAGCCAGTAAAATGACATAAATCATGGCAGCATAGTATCGTTATCAAACACAGTAGCTCTCTGCAACTACATTTACCCACCAACACAACACACCAGTCTCAGGTTTGACAGACTGCGCTGTCCGTGGGATTTAACTGTAATTGAAACCTGTTATCTTGGCCCAGCCTTAACCATACGCAAATCCATATGGCAGGACGGAAGGCAGACTTGTTGTCTCAGAGACGATTTGAACATGGTGTCTGGCAAAAGAGCATCATGAATTGTTTCAATAATTATAATCCAAGCCCAACTTTCATTTAAACTGTGACATGTTCTAATAACCTTCAGTAAAACTTCACCTCACACAGTAAGCAGCACCCGTACTAATCCAGGTACTTCAATTCTGGATTACTGCAATTCAATGTTGGTAAGGCTCCCGGTGTGGGCTAGCAAACTCCTGCAATTTAACCCCTGCCTGGTGTTAAACCTTTCAAAGTTCTCACGTCACGGCTCCTCTGTGGACTCAACTGGATTCAGGTTGAAGCTGGCATCCTCTTGATTCCTGATCCTGAACTTTTCTCTATCCTTGTTCCCCAATAGTGGAACCGCCTTCCCCTTAAGGATAGCAGAGTATGTGCCCGTTTTTAAACAAAATCCGAAAACCTACCTTTTCAAAGCGCACCTGAAAAAGGTATCTTGTGAACTAACAATGATTATGCATGTTTTTTCATTTTGTTTCTAGGTTTCTTACATATTTAATATTATTTCTAGCATTGATTTGGTCGATAAATACTTAAATGAGTAGAATGTACTCAATACAACTTTGTTTTGTTACTACATCTGCCTGTCTTGAGAATATATCCATTAACTTTATGATGATCTAGATGTGTTCGCTAATTTATGAAAAGTGTGATCTCTTTCCAAATTACTTAGGTCTAAGCTTGTTTTTTTGTAAAACAGACTTAACTAACCAATATCCAATATCCAATTCACAGCTGTGGAAAATGATATCTATATCTAAAATGAAATGATAAAATAACACCCATATGGATGCAGCACACAGTAATATTATGTTTAGTTGTTCTGAAGTGTTAGGCTTGTTACTTAGAAAAGGAGAGGTAATTGGCAGTGTAGTTCACACACTTCTTAAGATGTTGTGGTAGCCCTATTTTTTATTCAGAAATATAACGTACTTGGTGAACTAATGTCCTCTGTCCACTTTCTCACATGCACGTGATAAAACAGGACTAATGTACAACATATGAAAGATTTGTTGGACTTTTTAGAACCTTAATGGTTAAAAAAAAACACTAGCTCTAAGACTAAGTATTTAGTCAATCTTTTATCTTTTTTAGAAAGACACCTAAACTGATATGTACAAATACAGGTTAAACAATATACTTTACTGAACATTACAACAATTAGCAAATAGGTAATGAAGATTTTTATTAAATCAAAGCGGTTGCTGTCAAAAATGTTATTTGGAAATGAATTTATTATCCACAGTCACACCGCATTGGTCACAAAGAGATTGAATTTACATCAAAGTCATTTTTGTGTTTTTGCACCACATGTAAATCAAGTCCTTAGTTCTGCCAAACTCTGTTGCTTAACTGATTGAAATGTTCACGGAATAAAACGTGTACTGAAATGGATTAGCTAGATGTTGGCCACATCACAATTGCATTTATGTTTAAATTAAACTTACAATTAAGGGAAAAGTTAAGTCAGTTTATGCCAAACTTCACATGCAAATCAGTGGCGACAACATGGTGCTCTGCCTTGCGGTCAAGTATCCATGGAATCAATGCACATTGCTCTGCTAATAGAGCAGATACCCAGGATATGGATTAGAGTTCCATCTACCTGACATTAGCTTTTAATTCTTTAGACTTTCAAACTTGAACTGTTGTGTGAATCTTGTTTATAATTAGAGAGTAGCTAGCTTGATACAATTTTTGCGATGTACATAGACCAGGGCATGTATCCAAAAAGCCTATCGGAGGAGGCGTGCTGGTCTAAAATCAGTTATCTAGATCCATTCTAGTGTTACTTATGATCTAAAAGGTGACACAGTTCCAACATCAGCACCTATTCACCATTCTTTTTTCTCTCTCTTTTTTATTGCACTGGTTGTCTCAAACTATGAATGCTAGGCTATAAAAAAGATTTATGGAACTGCATTTATTTTAATTTACTTAAAGTAATTGGATTTCATGTTACACTAAAGTTGTTTGTGTGTTTTTTACTCAAAGCAACGGCAGAGAAATAATATAAATAATAATTTATAATCATAAACTGAAATTACAACTGACAAATAATAAAAAGAGAAATATAAACTAGCAGAAACAGTTTTGGAAAATGGTATTGGAAAATGAATAGAAACAAAACCCCCAAACTTTGATAACCCTGCTCTTCACATGAATCAACCTTACACGGTCCCATAAGGATCCTCAATGATGGATTGTCCACCATTTTGTAGAAGAAAAACCCTTTTAAATTCTGAAAACAGATCTGAAATCTGAATATTGAATTTAATTTAAATGTATTAGACCCCTGAAATATATTGGGCACATTGCATAAATTATTGGCAATCAATCTGCCGCTATTGGTTATCAAATAGGAAGAGTGTGTATTTCTAGATCTGCAATAACAAAAAATAATTTTCTTTAATCAGTGGACGATATACATATTTGGGTTAA
Organism: Novumbra hubbsi; assembly: GCA_016801125.1. Lineage (NCBI taxonomy): Eukaryota > Metazoa > Chordata > Actinopteri > Esociformes > Umbridae > Novumbra > Novumbra hubbsi. The sequence continues at coordinate 11,630 of JACXGK010006018.1, forward strand.
CTTGAAGTTGTAGGCTAAAACTGTGGCAATAGGACTTATGCATAGCGGGTAGTCATACCACAAAACTGGTATACATAACTCTGCATAACGCGTAAATGTAAAAAAAAAACAAGATAATACACACATATTATACACATATCTCATATCATGCCCTGACTAAACAGGATAAACCAAGGTTTTCACTAATATCTTGTAGCAAACGTAATGACTCCCAAGGAATAAAGACTCCAAAACCCAAACTCTAATGCAAGATAAACACGTGAATTGGTGTATGCCTTTCAAACACAGTTAAGGCAAGGCTCTTAACACATTGTTTATTAGTACTTGTGCTACAAATGAGAATATTGCTATGAATGAGATAAAAAAGTCCTTAGGGGAAGAAAGTAGTCCTTATTTTTTAGACACAAATGTCTTTGGCAAATGTTCCTATAACATCTGATATATGCCCACAGGTATTTTACTATTTGCCAAAATACGCAGTTCATGCCCATTCATATCCAAGCTGTTAATTTTGGCCGGGCGTACCTAGTAAACCACAAGTGAAGATAATAATAACCAAGCGCAACCATAACAATAGTAACACCCTTTTAACAGTTCAATAGGCTATTCCTCATACATTCAATATTATAAAAAAAACCTGGCAGGATAACCTTCACATTAAATGCATATATTGTGTATCCGTTGCCCTCTAGTTCAAATGTACAAAATATGTTCCTTACCAATCAGAGGGAATATGGAAATATCAGATTAGTCAGCCATGTTAAAAAGCAGCAAACTCAGAAATTGTAGGAAGTATTACCTGGATTCTGCCAATGGAAATGTCATCCCAGGAACCCTTGCAGCTAGAATCTGCATTTAAAGTATATACAGTGTTATTGTGCACTTAGCTATGTGCCAGAGGCTCTTGCTTGTTTGTTATACAAGGGGATTCAGTGGCTCGCCGCCTGGAGATGGAAATCAAATAATGAATGGATTTGCTTCCTGACTCTTTTAATTTTCTCAACAACTCAACAAGGGCCCGCGTGTCTGGAAGCCACTGCGGATTTCCTCATCCTTGTAAACGATACTAAGTGCACACTAAGCAAACACACTCACAAAAACACAATGACATAATGTATGAACATATAACCACACATGCTTCTGTGCGCCAGACATATACTATTTGACCAAATGTCTAATAGAATATGACCTTTTTGGACATCCCATTACTAAACCATGGGCTTCCATAATATGAAGGTGGATATAACAGCCCCCACCCTGGATAGGCTTTACACAAGATTGTCTCTGTGGGAATTTGTGCCCATTCAGCCAAAAGATCATTTGGGAGGTCAGGCAGTAATGTTGGACCAGAAGGCTTGGCTCAGAATCGCTGGTCCAATACATCTAAAAGGTGTTTAATGGGGTAGAGGTGAAGAAACTGTGCAGGCTACCAACCTCATCGAACCATGTCTTTATTGACCCGCACTTTGTGCACAGGGGCACAGTCATGCAGGAATAGGAAAGGGCCTTCCATATACAGATGCCACAAAGTTGGGAGCACCAAATTGTCAAAACTGTCTTTGTTTCCTGTAGCATTAAGATGACCCTTCACCAGAACTAAGGGTCTTAATGAAAACCCCGAAACACAGCCCCAGACCATTGTCCCTCCTCCACCAAACTTTACACTAGGCACTATTCATTTGTGTAAGTAGTGTTCTCCTAGTATATGACACACCCAGATTCATCCAGCAGACTTACAGATAGTTAAGCATTACACACCACATTAGAGAACATGTTTCTACTGATACAGGGTCCAGTGGAAGCTTGTTTTACACCACTCCAGCCAATGCGGAAAGGAAAATAACGTGTGTGTACAACAAATAACTTCTACGGATCCTCAATTTCGTCAGTGTATTACACAAGAAATACTATGGGACTCTTTAATTTGGGAACATGATCAACTCTATCAACTTGCAACGCATTAACATCACTAGCCTGAGCTAGATCAGCACAATTCATAGATATTCTTAGATATTTGTTGTCAACATTTTGCAAAAAAAATGAACATCTGTAAAATAGAAAAAGTGTGTTCATATTTGGGGATGTATTGTATTGAATAGGGAGTGTGTCCTTGTATTGGTGGTTGTGTTTTGAGGTATTGGGGGGATTATTTGTATTTGGGGGTGTGTATTTGTATTAGTAGTTGTGTTTTGCCCTTACGGGCCACAATAGTTTGAATAAGAAACATAGCCAAATAAATAGAAAATATAGCCATTGAACAGGATTGAAGCAATTGTAAATAGAAATAATTATTCTGTCCTTAAAACATTTCTTTCATCAAAGAATCCTTCATTTGCAGTAATTACAGCCTTGCAGGAATTCTAGTCATCAATGTATTGAGCCCTTCCACAGGGTATGGCATGGGTATTATATTAAATATAATTTTTTATTAAAAAAAAACTTGGATTTATGTTTATTGTAAGTGCAATATCTAATACTTATCAGGGGGGGAAAACGTTGGGAACAGTATCTGATTAGACACACGCAGCCATTGACACAGATGTTGCAACGGTATGCCTGTCCTCATATTCTTTCTTTCCCTGTTGGCTGACTCTCACCCACTAAAATGTATACTAACCACTAGCCCAATAGGGCTCTCCACTCTGCCGAGAAACAGCTCAAATCATGAATTACATTAGTCAACATAAGTTTAAAGTCAGTCTGGTGAGGAATGACTGACAGCCCTAAATCAACGTGACAATATTGCATTATGAGTGGGAACTTAATATTTTTCTTACCCAAAAGAAAATCCCTGTTTGTTTGTCTGCCCTTTTAGACTACAGTGAGAAGGCTGAATCTCGAATTATTTACCAGGGCAAAGTTGTTCAGAAGTAATTTAGACTATCGGTTTAGATCGTCTTGAAAATGTGTTGTTCAAAACCAAAAAGGAAGCGTGGATGAAATAAAACTGTAGTAAAACTTCACAATTGGTCAAATACTAAAACATTTGTATAATTTTAGTATATTTACATATATGAATATTTTCTACTTGATTTGTTTAACTTTTACAGGGATAAAGTGATAAAACTATTTAGCCTTCCAGTACAGTAAAAAAAATTATTTTCTTCCTAATAAAATATTTCTCCAAACAGCTGTCAATATCAAACAAAAACAATATATTGAATGTCAACGGCAATTTATAACTGTATATTAATGACAGTGACAGAGATGAACCGGTAATTGAGGAACAAAATGGATCCTCACTTGTACTGTCAGTTGTTATTGCCACAGGAACAGAAAAGAATGTGGAAGTGTTCTTTACCAAAGATGAGGAAGCCTATAAGACACTAATCTGGCATATGACCAAATCACTCTTTTCTAACTACAGCAAACCACAGCCAGACTTCATATCAGCCTCATAAAAGGGCTTCAAAAAGCTGGTCTCTCCACAAATGAAGAAGAACTCTGAACGTTCTTTATTTTGTTAAGTATGGACATAGCCTTTTTATCACTAGTACGTATGTGTTCAAAATATCCAACTTATTTGAGAATAATCTATATTTGTTTGTTTTTATTTGTTGGGGGTCAGGTGAGGGTCTCACTTTGAAAACATGTTTTTAAGATTTTAGTGTTGTTTTATTGTGATGTCTCTTCAAATAAAAACAGAAAAGTAGCTTTACAGACATAGGAAACTGTAACTACTTCTTTATTTATATATGCTCATACCATTACCACATTACTTTTTTTAAGCTTACAGACATTTATTTTACATATCTAATCCTACACATGATCAGAAGATTCTTGATAATAGTTGCTAGGCTCTTTGCTTAGTTAGTTTCAATGCATTTCTGTAAGTATCAAATACGAGATATGTAGCTAACTTACACTCAGGTGTAATGGAGACAATAAAAAGAAAAATGAACTTTCCAGACAGAAAATCAAAGAGTAAACATAGCGAAAGCCTTACATCCAAATTCAATATCACCACTTCAACAGAAGAACAAATAATGTCTGGAAGCATATAACTTGACATTGATATTTCCCCCTTTCGTGTTCAGTAGTAAACAAAACATTTGCATAAACTTCTAGAGCAGTCAGTGTGTAATGCTGGGGATAATGCATGGTTTCTCTCTGACACATTAGCCAACTGTGGCTCAAGCTCATCTATTTCAAACCGATTCCACCATTTAAAGCAAAACGTCTCAAAGCACTCTGTCCGTAAACTCCACATATTTTGGGTTGTTCCCATTGCATAGAATTCATTCCCTCCTGAAGGCCCGCTGGTTGTTAATATGATATACAAGTTTCACCATGTATTTTTTGATGTTGTTTTCAAAACAGTATTGCTTGTGAAGAAGAATTTTTACAAGCAAGCTACTAGGGGTGTAATCTACAACCAGGCGTAGCTCATTGGGGGTTGACACCCAGCTGGTGCAACAGGTATATTTGTAAACTCTAACGTAGTGCGCATTTGACATTACACAGAGAGTTACGACATATGTCTGTCATGCTGGTGCAGGTTAGGGTCCTTTAGCAATAATACAATGTAAAAACCTATTCATATTTCTTAGGGCTAAATTGCTGGGTAATAGCTGTCTGTGTAACTCGTGTTTGTATTGCAGTTTGTATTGCAGTCTTTACAGAGAAGATAAAAGCAGCATTCCAGATGGTGCTGTGACATCATTTACTTTCATGGCAATGTTAATGACATCACACAACAAAAAAGGTAGCTGCCATTCACAAATATGGTGTGCCACAAATATTCAATTAGACTGTTCTATGACATCCCCAAGGGTGAAGCAGGGTAAGAGAGAGAATTACTTTTCCCTTTATTATGCTCATTGTATGAACGCACCAGAATCCAGATACCTAAAGTAAGTAGACCTCACATAGAGGGAATGTTTACAACCCACACACTATAACCTTTTATTGCTATATGCAGGCACTTCTTAACCTATCGTCCATAAGCTAAGTTTGTTAGCTTAGTTTGTAAGCTTATGCCGAATAAGAAGGTAGAGATTGTGGGTGTTATAGTAAATAGTTATTTTTTAAAGAAATATATATATTTTAGTAATAAACTAATAGCCAGTTAGCAAACATTGCTGGCTACCAGATAGTAATGTTTTACAAGGTTACAGTGCTTCAATACAGTATGTCCCCCATTTTCATGTATAAACTTTTCAATTTCTTTTTTAATTCACCATTACTGTGAGGGCATAGTTATCTTCAACCTGTTAATCCTAGCTAGCTATTGGCCAAATGCTGGACTTTTTGGAAGATTCATTGGTATCAATGTTGTTGTTCTTTTCGTCTGAAGTGAACAAAATGAAATACCATTTACAGTTAAGTGGGATTGGTTTGGAAATGCAAGAATAATCAAAAGGGAGGTAAATAAACGCATTGTCCTGTGCTCAAATACTTTCCACATTTCCGGAAGTAAAGCATTAACTTTTTTTTTTTAGACCTCATAATTATCTTCCTGATCAACGCAACTTCTAAACCCAACTTTGCCATGGAAACGTTATGTGAATGATAATCAGGCTTTGTGGGCAGTAATCATTTGTGGAATGCATCCTTCTACCAACAGGCCAGCGCAAAAGACAGAGGCACAATCTTATCTTCAGGTGAGCAAAGCCGCTTATTCTCTCTCACTGTCAATTGATTTCCTCCAGAGGTGTGGAGGGATGTCTCCTCAGTGGCCGGGCAGGCTGCCAACTCCCCCCAGCGCTCATTACACTTCCCAGTGAAATGGAGTTCTTTTGGGGAAGGCTTCTCTCCCTCTGACGCCAGGCATACTCAATTCTCCCTCTATGGCCCAAACTCTCTCTCTGCAGTTCAGAGCGGTCCGCATTTGGATACACACTCAACATTTGGCTTTTCAAATGACCTTTCGTGTCAATGTAGAGTACCCAGATAAGTGGTCCAGAGAGGGGAAGAGATGGACAGAGATAAATAAATAGAATGATAGAGCACAACAGAGAGAGAGCACACAATACCAATGACCAATGCATACACAATGATATGCACAAAGTAAGGAAGACCGCAAAAAGCCTTATCCACATAATGCTAATAGCTAACCAAAGTAGCTTTCCTGAGAACTAATTTCCCTGTCAGTTTGAAGGCCCAGCATACATGTAGGTATATATGAAAAACACATGATTTCCACTGGGCATGTATGTACTAGCACATGGTGCACTGTTTACAGGTGTAACTTCCATATGAACCTGTGGGCTATATATAGAGTGTCGTACATCTGCATTCATCACATGAAGTGCAGAGATATTTGTTAGGCAAAACCTACATTTATCCAGCTTTTTCTTCACCCTACCATCTCGTTCTAATATGTTTCCGCGCTACTTCTTACAGTAAGAGTGGACTCTTTAGGGGAAAATTACAAAATGACAAAAGACAACAACAAATCATCAAAATAGTTTAGTAACTGCAGTCACTGATAAAAAGCACCTTACTTCTTAAGAGTCATGTAATGTCCATCTATTACCAATAATTTTCATTTGACAGAGTTTTTAAAAGTACAGTGTGACTGCTGTGTGGAACACTAAATTATTATTTATGTGCAAGATAATCAGAATTTGTTTTCCTGAAAGATTCCAGTATATGGCTGACTTGTCATTCACAAGAAATGACCATTTTGTAGAATGTATTCATTGTCATGTGACAATGAGCTGCGCATAATCTTCTCTAACAGAATTGAAAAAGCAAATGGACAGTTAAAGACCACCAAACACAACATTATGTAAGGGGGTCTTTGAGCAACATTTTCCTGTAAATTGCAATATCCTGAAAAAGGGAACCAATGTTTTGACACGAGGCAGCATAGCAAATGAACAAACCAAAAACAAGATAAAGTAAAGCAAAGACATACCTCTCTCGGATCCCAAAAGTCACTGCCTCAGACAAGTCATTAAACCATAGAGCTGAGAAGGCGGTGTCAATTTTCTCTCAGTTTCGATCCTAAAAACACATTTCTCAATGTGTTTTTACAAAAGGATGAAATCCCGTGGCGCACGGCACTCCATGGGGATCTAGAGAATCAGAGCTGTCACAGCCTCCTGGCTATGCAGGGCTGACTGGAAGGCAGGTAGCGCTGAGAAAGCAAGAGACACGTGCTCTATGGTAGTCCTCTTGACTGTGGCTTCGAGAAGAGAGGCAGAAGAATTGGGCATCCTTTCGTGGTGTAGAAATCCCAATCGCCACGTGCCTTTAATCCTCAAACGCACACATGAGATTAGGATGTTTGGGGAGCATCAGCATTGCTCTTCCTGAAGAAGCAACCTCTCTCCCACACATCCTTCTGTGCCTGTATTTATTTAGGACTGAAGCTAAGTGTGTGTGAGGGGAGAAGAGAGAGAGAGGAGAGAAAAGGCAAGAGAGAGGAAAGGGGGTGAGAGGAGGGGAGGGGAGTGAGATAGAAAGAGAGCAGGAGAGAGCGAGGGAGAGGGAGAACGTTTGGACTGTCAGTGACTACATTAGCAGCACTGAGTAGGTGGAGTTTTCTTTGCAGCAGACATGATTTGAAATCCAAAGGAGGAGAGGGAGTGTGAGAGAGAGATATAGATAGATAGACAGTTACATAGAGAGATTGAGAGAGAGAAGACAAGACAAGACAAGGCAGGCAGGGGAGGGTGACAGAAGACAGGATGAAGAATGAATAGAGGCGGGAGAACAGACACAGAGCTGTAGAGGTTAAGGAAATGCAGGAGAGGAGATCAGAGGACCGAGGGAGCAAAGGGAGTTAAGGCAGCAGCGAGAATTAGCGGAGTGTATCCAGCTGCATTGAACTTGGCATATTGAGTCTCACTAGAGGTCATAAACATTAATGAGAATATTTAAAGGAACACAAGGTGTATTTAAGAGCCACATGGACAGGTAGGCTCAGCCTATTCAATCGATTCAATCGATTCATCAATACAGTGTCATTGTTCATTGTTCTTGTAAAAATAGGCATGGATAGTAGCTTGTTATTTATTTACAATGGGGTTTGTTTTAGAAATGCTTGTTTTAACTTATCCAGTCATGTCCACAGTTTCTATATTCATTTATTGTAAGGGTTGTCTGAAGATATACGTCCGCGGATATTTATGATGAGAAATTGATGATTGAAATTGAAGAGTGATTATCTTGTTATATATCAGATAATCAATAACACTTAACTCAATAACTCTAATGGCTGTAGTGGACCTGAGAATTGATCCTTGGTTATAAAACCAGTGGTCCGAACCCGGATTGTCTGAAAGCTTTGTTATAAGACACAGGGGAAGTCATAAAATGACATCAGAAGACATGTTGGGGTGTTGTTATATTCAGTTCTGGGAAAGTTTAAGAGACCACTGCACCTTTATCTTTCCTTTCCAAAAAAGTTGAAAAGGAAAATTTTGAGTGAGAGACAGAATGGTTCTATTTAAGAGACCAGTGCAAATTGAACCCTTCTGTTCCTCACTCAAAACCTTCCTTTTCAACTTTTTGGGATAGGAAAGGAAAAGGTGCAGTGGTCTCATATTTTCTTTCCAGAGATGTATTGATAAAATATGTTACCATTCAAAAGTTTGGGGTCACTTATTAATGTCCTTGTTTTTATAAGAAAAACATTTTATTGTCCTTTGAAATAACATAATAACAGTAAAATAACATAATGTCATAACACAATACATATCCAATCTATCAGAAATACAGTTGACTATTGTATCTGGGTAAGGCAAATTAATATCTACATTTGTGTACAGAGCCCCATTATCAGCAATCATCACTCCTGTGTTCTAATGGCAATGTTGTGTTTGCCAATCAAAGTTTATCATTTTATAAAGCTAATTGAAAAAGACTTATGCAATTATGTTAGCACAGCTGAAAACGTAGCTGATAAAAGAAGCAATAGAAGTTGCCAAGAAAAAGAAGTTGCCAAGAAACTGAAAATCGCATAAAACTCGGTGTACATCTACCTTCACAGAACAGCGCAAACTGTCTCTAGACAGAATAGAATGAGGAGTGGAAAGTGTACAACTCTTTTTACAGAACAGGTGTACATCAAAGCAAGAGGACAAATACATTAGAATGTCTGCTTTGAGAATCGGGATGCTGGCATTGCAGTTGCAAAGAAAATGTTATCTCTTAGACGGGCCAATAAGAAAAACATTTTAAAATGAGCAAAATAATACTTTCATAACAATCGGTAATCAGCATTTATGGGTGCCAATTGTAGACGATTATGTTGCAATCTACTAAGAGACTGTGTGGCAGGCTGACCAGCTGTTACGTAAGTGCAGCATCCAAAGGATCTTGTGACTGCAAGGAGCCAAATTAAATTGCTAACTAGCATTAAACATATTATTTTCCTGCATGCAAAGAAAGCACAATTGTTCCACAGTTGTTGCACACAATAAATGTATTGTGCTCGAGGTAATTAAAGTTTCTGGATTTTACCATATTAATTACCAAAGGCTCGTGTTTCTGTGTGTTTCTAATCAAGTCTATGATTTGATATTTGATAGAGCAGCAGTAGGCTGGTAAGCATTTATTCAAACAGTACGTAACTGTGTTTGCCAGCAGCTCTTAACAATGCTTGATGCACAGCCTCCAAGATTAGGCTAGCAATCCTAAAGTGCTTAGAACAACATCCAATAATCAAATGTATGTTAAATACAAGTGGTATAGTGAGAAAAAGTCGACATGTCATAATTCCATAGGGAAAGTCTTGATCCACTTCAAAGGCATTGTGTTTTGTGTAGGCTTAAAGGGCCATTACTATCACATGATAAGTGCTAGAACAGCCTCCTGCTGGAGAAATACATTACCTTAATGAATCACCGGCGACCAGTAAAGAGGCTGGGCGCCGGCCCAGAATACCGTCCAGTCACTGTGCTCAAACTTCAAATGATTTTAACCTTATCCTGAAGTCACTGGCCTCCTCGCCAATCGGATACAGTGTGTGGTCAAGATTAACAAAATGGAGAAGAAGCTAATTTTGTGGCTTGACTCATGTACCTAGTTCAAATTATTTGTAGCTCTACTAATCCAAATCTTCCTGAATTGTTTTAAACAACGATCATATCTGAGTGAACTAAATATTTGTATTCTGATATTAGGAAATATTATTAACAGAAAAAACTGTGAAAAAGTGTTTTTTTAAAAGAATGAATGCAAACTGCACATCCCGACCCGCTCAGTTGGTAGTAGTGGAACAACTGCATTAAATGGTGGGGAGTGCTTACTGCAGCCTGGTGGACATGGTGCCTCTAACATGACCACTAATGACATTATCTGATTCTAAACATTTTCAGAATGATTCCCAAACCTATAATATGCAAATGTATAATAGGAATTTACCAAGTCATGAAACTATAATGGATTATACAAAAAAAGTTTAATAACTGGAGGCGCCTTTCCTCTGGACATGCGGTTGAGGAATATGTATTCACTAAAATCCTGTTGCATTCACGGGGATGTTGTAATCAACAAGAAACCAGAGACATGGTTTGCAGTCACTTTGCGAAAATGAATGCAGCAACTGTTGTTTACATTGGAAGATACTTTTTTGGTGGTGGTGAAGTGGGAGATTTGTACAGGGTTAAAGGGATTTTGAAGAAGGAAGAAACCGGATCAACCTAGTCAACAAGAAACCGGAGAATGGGTATGCAGTCACTTTGCAAAAATGGAAATTCAAAGTCAGGTCTGTCCTTGCACTTACTTATTTTGAGGTGAGTAAAATAAATAGTCAGCAAATGTGTTTGGCGTCTAAGTACATTCAAACTAGGTTAAGACAAAAGAGCACATCAGCTGTGTACTGGATCAGTCTCACAAAAGAGTTATGTGTTCAAATACAGCTACTTAGCTAACTTGTTGGATGTTTGTTGTGGTTTCTACCAATGTTTTCTTTCTTGACCATTATAATATGCTGAATCAATCAGATTTGCATCATACTCTCATGTATCATTAATGAAAGTAATCTGATCATTGTTATTGAACTCTGTGTACCTTGTAGCCTTCAGATCACTATTATCAACATATAAGCACATCCACAAGCACATCCACTATGGAGCTCAATGCATGCTTAGTCGGCAAACTAGTTGGATTTTTTGGGTTTGTACTAATGTCATTCATGCGAAGAAAATTATGCTTGCTAGCCAACGAAAATTATTATGGATATCTCTGATTAGTAGTGAATATGTTACTGAGGAAAGGAAGTCACTCTTTTTCTCTCTCTAGGTTGGGAGGAAGAAAAGTTACAGATGACAAAATGTTTAGAGGAGTGGAAGAGGAAGCAGATGGAGAGGAAGAAGAGGAGGGAGAAGAAGGGGGGAGCATAAGTAGAGGAGGAAGAGGAGCGAGAAGAGGAGGAGGAAGCAGAAGTAGAAGAGGAAGAGGAAGCAGATGGAGAGGAGGAAGATGAGGAAGATGGAGAAGAGGAGGAGGAAGCAGATGGAGAGGAGGAAGAGGGAGAAGCTAGTGGAGAGACAAGGAAAAGGGGAATGCAGAGGATGAGGGAGAAGAGGGGGAGGAAGCACAGGGAGCACACAAGAGAATGAAAACTAAATCCCCTTGTTCTTAACTGTCCCAACCTTCCCCCTTGTACCAAGCAGTCTGGGCCAAAGTAACACTAGCAGGGGTTTTAGAGTCATATTTAATAGGGGGTACAGTGTGCTTTTTAAGATCTAGTGTTTCGCACCAGTCTGTCTACAACAACATCCAAAGCCTCCTCATTTTTGGGAACTGTCATTTCTGGCTATAAGGCCTGAACATTTTGGATGTGTCATCCTAAACCCAATGTATATGTGAATATTTGAATAAGTATGGTACATTTTAGAAATGTTGTTATATGTTGTGTGTTCAGTATGAATAGCTAGTGTCTTCACACTCCATTTTGCATAAATGTGGTCTCAAATTAAAGAAGTGTATTGTGGTATTAAAAACATAGTAACATTTTAGTTGTTATTTCTTCTTGTTTTTTGTGTATTCTTATTTCTTTGAAAATATTCGCAAAATCTGGACAAAGTTAAAGGTTCTGAATACTTTCGAAATGTACTGTAAAAGAAAACCAAGCAATAACTGAGTGTTTATATCTGTCAATCTACCTGCTTCATAAAACAAACCTTTAATTCATATTTTTTTACTTTTTGTTGGTGCTGATTCAGAATAGTGAATTATACTGAACCAAATAGCTATGCTGTGGCTTGTTAGAGTCTGGGACAGAATTATAGGTGTTTCGCAGAGGTTTACAATGTTCCAATTAAACAATCCTCACTGCTACCCAAACCAACACCGGGTTGCCATGGTGGATCTCAGACACACCTCGGTCAGATCTCCAACGGAAACCAAAATGCACAAAAGGCCCAATGACCATTCCAACGCGACAAATGATGAGTCGTTTGCTTTTCCAAGGTAAACCTTGACTGAATTATTTTTATTGAATTATGGCCTCCTCACACCTTTTGTGATGTCCTTCCCTTATCATATTTCAAGGCCCAAATTTCCCAAATTAAGCTGAGGGTTAAATTTTTCAATGCTGAAATGGTTTTACGAATCCAATAAATGTAGAATTTCGTACAACCTCAATAGAACTACAGTTGCGTGTCACTTCTCTTCCAGACCAGAGACCCAACACCCAAACAGATTAAATGAACTGAACATTGGTACATTCAGTTTGTGCTGATTCTGTTCTTCTGCTGTGTCAGCTGTCAGTAGCTGGGCGATTGCCGGACAATATCGGGTAGGCTTTTGTCAACTGAGGCATTCTAACAAGGTTTACCCATCAGGGTCAATTTATCCAGCATGCGTAGAGAATTGGTAAGGATCAGGATTTTGGCTATTCAATCCTACTAGAGAAGGGTTGGACTGGAGCATTGATTATAAATTAGATATAACCACACACCTACACAGACACACAGTGTTTATATGGATGCTCACAAACACATGAACATACACAAAAAAAGCTACATATGCACATACACCCCCCCCACCCCCACCCCCACAATCCTCACATCTCTGCAGAAAAGTACAATTCCTAAGTTGTCACAAAGTATTAAAATAGAAATAATAGCTTTTCTCCAAACGTAAAACCATCCATACGTAGGAATTGGATGAAACATGACTCATCAGACCATATTACCTTTTCTCATTCCTTAGAGATCCAGGTCAGGCGTCTGTGCGTTGGGTACAAGCAGGTTACGGCAGCATTGCCATAAATTCGAGCTTTGTGAAGCTCAGAAGGTACAGTGTTTGTTGAGACCTGCTCACAGAAGTGCTGAGTCAATTATGTGGTAATTATCGAGGATGTGCATTTGGGGCGTTGAGCAGCTATTCCGTAAAGTGTCCATCTATCCCTGTCAGTCAGTTCTACTCAATGACGTTCCAGTGTGACTGCTGTTCCTATTTTGCCGGTGCAATTTCTCAATGTTCAGCAGATGCTGTCATGATTGTTTAGACGGTTCCCCTTGACACATTGAATCATTTTGCCACTTTTGTGACGGGTGCACCTGCACTGAGGGAACCAACTATTTGGCCTCTTTGGAACTCTGTTAGTTTTTCTCACGTTTGCTTTTAAAATAATCAAATATATCATTCTTAAGAGTAAGAATGGTAGTTTGTTTTTGGCATTGGTTTCAGTAGGTTTCAGTTACTACATAGTTATTTGTACAACTTGGACTATGTGATACAGGGAAATGACTGGAAAGACAATAACAAAATCCACACATGAATGGCCCTTCATGGAACAAGCAGGACAGCGCCAGAATCTGGCTTCAGAACCTGGCTTTGAGGACTCTACCTCCAGGTGTTTTTCTCACCCCAGAGTGTTTGCCATTCTTACACAGGGCTCAAGAGAAACATTTGGGTAGATGACGGTACCAATAATTGATTATAGAGCAAAGTACTCTTTTGTAAAGGTAGAAAGCCAACTGTTTGACCTTATTGGCAAATACTGAATTTTCTAATAAATATTTGTTGTGTAAGAGTGATGATGCAAGCCTCCTTGTCTTGAGATACCAGGTTATGAATGATACAGAGTTTGATATATTAGTGTTCCCACTACATCGAAGTAAATGAATGTTTATGAAGAAGACAGGATTGTTAAGAAGATATGATTTTTGTTCCGTAATACCTAGCCTTTAGGCAATATTCTTGTAATGTTTTTGCATCAAGAAGGATTGCAGGTAATTTGGAATTTCTGTGAGTTACAAAAATAATAATAAAACATAATAAAAATGTTTGTAATTGTTTTTACAGCTCTTGTTTAAATTGTTGTTTTATTTTTTTTAAAACACACCGCAACTTTTTATGGCTTCCAAGCGTATTTACATGAACTACAAAACAGTATCTATTTTCCAGGATAGAGAGTTATCTTATTTTTATCTTTGGTTTTTCTAATTATGACCTAATAAAGAATTTAATCTTTCAACAAAAAGCACACATATACGCAGATATATACTTGGATTGTTAATACAATATACATTATATATATATTTATATATATATATATATTTGCCCAGTATTTACAGGCTGTAGGACAACACAGTGCAGCAGCAGCATTCAGTCTTTCCCAGAAGATGGCCTTTTAAAAGTTAACCGTGCGGTTACGCAACGCATCCCAGGGGAGCACCTCGCTCCCGCCTCTCAGGCGTCCTGTTGCGCACTATAATGTGGTTCTGACCAAGTAGTTAAGCATTCTATGTAGGGAGGCTTGATCAATGGGCCTAGACAGGGACACATCTGATTACAGATCTTCCCCCCCTTTTCTTCTTCTCTCACAGTGATTGTTAATGTATCCCTTTCAAATGTTCTCTATTTTGCACATTTCATATCAAAGCACCCCAAAATGGTGTCATTAGGTCATATGTATATAATCAGGCTGTGAAGGTTTATGCAGTAATTATGAAGTGTGGTCAAAAACCCTTACTACACCTGGGTGGCTGTGAAGAATGATGGAAAGATAACGGCTAAACAGTGTGCTTGACAGAGTGATTACCGGCAGTAGATACACATACAGTGGGGAGAACAAGTAATTGATACACTGCCGATGTCGCAGGTTTTCCTACTTACAAAGCATGTAGAGGTCTGTCATTTTTATCATAGGTACACTTCGACTGTGAGAGACGGAATAAAAAAAAATCCAGAAATCACATTGTATGATTTTCAGGTCATTAATTTGCATGTATCAAATACTTGTTCTCCCCACCGTAGACACACAATGACCATTCAACCAAATACTGGAAAGGAGACAGTATCTTGAGACTAACTTCCATGAAAACAGGTTACTCCTATTGTTTTAATGGAAGGCCCAAAATACTTGGCCTGGCACAACTGCTGTTCTTACAACCCATTGTCTTTAGCGGTACCAGTTATGTCATCTGAGATGTCCCTTATCTCCATTTTCCTGAAGATTATGTACAAGGCAAGTCTTCTATCGTGTTTGGTACAATACACAACAATGCTGTAAGCTCCTAGGATGACAGCTCATTCTAAGAGATGTGATCTGAACAATGTTGTTGTGTCTCACGTGACAAAGGACCAGTACAATATACTGACAGTTTCTCTCTGAGACATTTCAAGCGTGCTTCAAATGTGCCTAAATGTACAGTCAAAGCTAACCGTACATATAGGCAATCAAAATATATTTCTTGAATTACATGTAGTCCTAAACCAAGTGTTTACCTTAAAGGAGACCTTGTTTTCAAACTCTCCTTTTAGTGTGCACTTGTTAGTCTAACAATCTCTTCTGGGTTGAACAACTTAAAAAACACTATAATGGTGTAAGGCATCCTTTTCATTTGACAACCGCCACCTGGAAGGTTTTACCCTAACACGTAATCAAAATGTTAAGCCACTGGTTTAACTAGAATTTAGACACACACATGCATATGACCTATTGCTGGACTTAATCAGGTTTATGCTCGAGGATGATCTTAATACATATTATACTGGGAAAAGAACATGCTTCCAGTGGGTCAGCTGTAGCCATCTTTCCGGAGAGCAACCAATGCATTGGTTTCAATTAGCAGCAGGTAGGCATTGTAACCGAGAAAATGTTAACATTGAGCCATAATTAAAAATTAAACTGCAGACGTGAAGTGAGCTATGTTGGATTTGATATTTAAAGGTGAAATTAAATAGATTTATTTAGGGAAGCACTAGAGGTTTTAATATATGGGGAATAAATGTGGTGAGAGTAAATAATTAAGACATTGCCTAAGGGAATAGACAGCACTCTGGTTCCTATAAATTAAAAAGATATGATCACAATGCAGACAGGCACCTTGGAGTAAATTTGGGGGCCATTACACACGACCTAGAAATAAGGTTAATCTTGAGGACCATGGATGATGTTAGGTGGTGCTCTTGTCATAGACTGGCAGGATTACACCATTGTTGTAAAAAGAGAGTTAAGCCAAATGTAGAGTTGCTGAAGGGGAAAGTGTGAATGGAATATTTTCTCCAATTTATGACAACCTCAGAATTCCTTGATTTTCTACCATCCGTAGTTGAATGAATGACTCGTGGTAGATTCCATAGGCATCCCCTTGGTGAAGACAAAACTATTCATATTCTCAGCAGTAATGACACACTGTAAAAAAAAAAATGGAAAAAAACTGTAAAAAGACTGTAAAAAGACTGGTAGCAAAGTTTCAAGATGGATATCGTTAAATTACAGTAAGAGAACGTACCACGAAATTACATGTAATAAACTGTAAAAATACAGAATATGGTATACAGTAAAAAGTTAGATTACAGTATATTACCGTTTTTAAATGTTAATTAAACCGTGGGAAAACTAGATTTCAGGTTAATCCTTGTAAATTTAGGTCATTTATTTGTTACCTCACAGAAAGAAGAGGTTAGATTACAGTATATTATTGTTTTTAATTGTTCATTCAACTGTGGGAAAACAGAAACATTATGTAAAAATACATGAAAAAGAAAAACAATATCTACTCTGTACATGTAGGGCATGTATTGGTCAGTATACAGTAAAAATATTAATTTCCCCCTATGTACAATGACATACATAAATAATATAAAAGTAAATAAAATAATCTAATTAAACACAATAAGTAAAATAAATCTAAGACAAATGGATTAATCAGTCAATTTAAATTATTTGTATAATAAAAAGTTCATGAGATAGCAAAAAACAAGCATAGTACACAGAAAATACATTTTACAGTCAATGTAAAGATAGGTTAATTAGCAGTTACTTTATGAAACTGCTGGTCTACCTATAGTGATTTGCTGTAAGATTGTGGTTGCTCCAAATAACATTTACATGATTAGTCATTCATTTCAGACAATTGTAATGTTTCATTGGACAATGGAAAACGAAGCATTGTATTTCAAAATACATGAATAATTGCAATACTTAAACATATTATTTGTAGATTTTTTACAGTGGTTACAGAATTTCTACGTTAAAACAATAATATTTTTTTATAAGCATGTAGTAAGTACTTTCAAAGAAACAAATGTCTGTAAAGGTATGGCATTAAAGTCGTTTTATTGAATTATGAACAAATAATTTCAAAAACAACAAAAACATGTTACCGACATTTATTTACCTTCTCTTACATTTGTTTATATTAATATTGTATGATGACTGATTTCACTTTGGACAGCCCAGTGGTTTTAACTTGAAATGTTGTAATTGAAATGTTCCTATTTTTCCCTAATCCTTGTGCTGAGAAAAACTATCATGGCACTTAACCTGAATTGGAGGCATTTCCTTGGTGTAATCTAAAGCAGGAAAGAACATCATGAATAACACAGTGTAGGAGGCAAATAACAAGAATTGCCCTGCAGTCATCTAAACAAACTTTCTATAGAATACTGGCAAATTATCCAACGCTGAACAAATCCGATGAATGGGAAATAGTAAACACAACATATCCACAGTAAATATTACTGAATCACTATAAGAGCAATGCAGCTTGTATTGACGATAAATCAGAGGAGCTCGTCTTTTTCCTTATGACAGCTTTCCAGTAATCGCTTCGCAGAGGTTGCTCACAGGTGAACCTGTACGTTAAATATACGAGACACACAGCAGTCAATGAGGCCAGCTCTAGTAATTTGAGGAATACTCTGCTTACCAGCTTTTTCCAGAATGCCAACTGAACTGTCAGAGTGTAATACAATATGTGCTACCATGCTGCCTAAGACAACATGGCTGCTCCATCTTTTAATATGTGTTACCATGCTGCCTAAGATGACTACTCCATCTCTCAATATGTGTTACTATGCTCATTCTCAGGTTAACCTATTAAGTGAGCACTTATTCAATAAATGCTGTTAGACATGACTTTGACCTGGCTGGTAGGCATGTAAAGGACTGTATTCCAGTGTCTTTGTTGTGGGAGTGACTTATGCTTGCTCATGCAGTTGCATTGTCTTTTTTCTTTTCAGTAAATCTAATTACATCCGGGGATGGACTCAAAGATCTGTAACTCAGGAGTTCCCGAAAACAGGTGAAAATGGCCCTGTCAACATCCTAATTAAAATGTAGCCGCAGGCTGCCAGTGGTCCATTCAACTTTTACATTCATCCATTCCATTCTGTTAACCATGAGGGGGGGCTACATACAGTCAACTGTGATTTACTTGGCATGGCTTCTGTTGAGCACATAGGTGCCACTCAGTCTTATGCTGACACCACTAGACTGGTCCCATCCAGTCCCCCTCCCACCCAGGTACTATAGTCAGTCTTATGCTGACACCACTAGACTGGTCCCATCCAGTCCCCCTCCCACCCAGGTACTATAGTCAGTCTTATGCTGACACCACTAGACTGGTCCCATCCAGTCCCCCTCCCACCCAGGTACTATAGTCAGTCT